>CM069908.1:40251065-40506495 GCA_036172215.1 Camellia granthamiana | reverse complement strand
TTGAGCACACTCCAAAAAACTTTCTGCTCCAACTTACCAAATTCTTGCTGAGGGTTACACCAGTGGCCTGTTGGCCATGAATGGCTGCTGCTGGCCATCTACCGGCCAGAAATAAAGCCTTGCCTACCATTGATGAGGCACCGCCGGCCACTGATGCTCTAAGTCACCACACTGCAACAGAGCACAAACAGAGCAAAAGAAAGGTCTTTCCAAGGGTTTGTTTGTACTGTACCCCTCCTTATCATCTAAAAATCTCAAAGGAGTGACACATTTGGATCCAAAACCACCAATCAAGCAATTTCATTACATGATGGCCAAAGATCCAAGTTGTACAATTTCAATAAATGCACAAATAAGACTCGAAGGACCACAACCCTATCACGCATGATCAGGGGTAATAGAGACCAAGGAAAATGGCACATTTCATCACTACTGAGTATGAAATGTTCCATTTGCCTTGTGTTCAAACTAACTTCCGGTTTGAACACATGCAATGCAACACAAAGAATGTTTTTCTCGCCTCTTTTACTTGCATGTTTTATTTACTCATTTTACATTACCGATTCATTCTTTAATCAATTAAGTCTATTGGTGAGTGTCCTCTAATGGAAGAGGCATCAACCAAAGGATGGTTTAAGGCAAGAGAGGGGTCATGCCTTTGATTAGTGAACCCTCAAAAGAGGATTGAAACCATTAAGCACAAGCCTCAATCTCAAGCTTAAACACAACCCTAAGGTTAAACAACCCTCAAAGCAAATGAAAAAATGAAGAAATGAGAGAGGTTGCAGATATTTAGGTGCTGGAATTAAGCATGAAAAAGCATTAAAACATGCAACCAAGCCACACAAACGATGGTTAAAGCCTTAAAATACTAAACTAGTGAAGGAATTAACACTACAACTATGCCATACAAGGCTCAAAAGAAACAACCAGCCCAAAACAGAGGTAAAACAATCCAAAATATGGCTTAAAACATTCTGAAATTAAGCTAACACAAGCTAGAATAATAGGCTAAAACATGAAGCATACTAGACTAGTAAACAAGACACAAGGAGGGGAGGCTAACCCCTCCAATTTTGGACTTCAAAACATGTTTTTAGCCACTGAAATAGCTCTAAAAAATAGTGTTTAAAAGCTCTGAAAAAGATGATGCAAGGGTGGGAAACACAAGAGCAAAGGTCTCCAAAACAAGGTACAAAGAAGGGCTATCAACCCCTCAACCTTTAATGGCCTTAGGACCCAAGCTTCAGCCCAAAAAGAGAGAGTTTTTATAGCCCAAAATCAGTGGGAAAACATGCTAGAAATAAAGACAAAAGAAGCTAAGACAACAAGCCAAAACATGGAGCTTTTGAACTAGTAAACAAACATGAAGAGGGGTGACCAACCCCTTTATTTTTGGAACCTCAAAATAACATTTTTAGCCTCTGAAAACCTCTGAAAATCAGTGGTAAAAAGGCCCAAAAAAGTTGGTCTCAAAATGATGAGTAAAGGCACAAAAGCTTTAACAACAAAGGAGTGAGAAGGGTGAACCACCCCCTAACTTGAAATGGCCTTAAACCAACACGTTTAACCCACAAAAATAGAGGTTTTCACAGTTCAAAACCACCCTAAAAAACAAGTATGAAAAACAAGCTTAATGGGTAAAGGTTATACCTCTTGAAGCCAAGCACACTTTTAGGCACAAATACAAGTCAAAACCACCTTAAGGAGTTCCAAGAGAGCTTCAAGCAATCTCAACCCAAAGATGAACCACTTTGGTTACGGGTTGATAGGTTAAAGTTTGAAGTATGCAAGTTTCTAAGCACAAAAGCTCAAGAGAGAGAGAGACTCCCAAAATTTTTCCAACCCTTAAAACAACAGAGAATGGCCTCTACAAATAGAAATATATGACTTCAGGTCAAAAATATCTGTATGGGACAGTTGGAGCAGTGTGAAACAGCTGGAGGACAAATATCTGCAAAAAACTGCCTTTTTGCACCAATGGCTGGCAAGCCATCATTGATGGCCGGCAAAGGTCCATTTTTGGCTGGAAAACATCACTCCTGGCCCGCACATGGCCGGAACATAGCCGGCAAAGCCCATCCACGGCCAGCAACCTCCACCTCTGGCCGGCCAGAAAAATCTGCTTTTTGGGCCCAACTTCAAATGGGAATATCTCCTTCATCTGGACTCCTTTGCAGGTCATTCTTGAGCCTAAATTGAAGCCCCAGAAGTCTTATTTCCAATGGTGGCAGCCTCAAATCAAAATTACAAGTGTGCAAAAAGATATGCCTATTTTAGTGAAGACTGCTCAGTTTTGGTCCTAACCGAATTGATGCCTAACTTCTCCTCAACTAGTTTTCTTCCCTCCTCTCTCATTTTCTTCAACTCCAAACCTCTAAACAAGGTGTTTTAAAGATTTTTTTTTAAATATTTCACCTCTCTTTTATTTATTTCCACTTTGTCCTTGATCGGTTTACCAAAAAGCGCAACATTTAACGAAATGCGAGCCTCAGAACATCGTAGAGATATTTGGAAAAAATATTTTGAAAGAGAGGGTTTTAGGGTCTAAAATCATTTTGGTCAAAATAGTTTTGGTCCAAAATGGGGTGTAAGATTGGGATTTGAAGCTCTTATTGCCAAAGAAATCGAACCTTCGCACAGCATAGCCTTCACCATCGAATGATCAAACAGTGGCACCCAAGTCTTAAGGGCTATCAAAAATGGGGTGTCTACAATATCCAACTCTACCAATCATATAGATAGACATTCATCTAATTTTATATCCCCATTACCAATTTCATTATTTATACAAAATAATTATTTGAACATTTTAGGGCAAAACTCCATTTTCTTCCAAATCCAATCTATGTGTCAAAATCAACAAATTTAACACAACTCCTCCTTATTTCTACACCCATAACCATTTTCATTATCTTCATTTGAAAACCCTTATTTTGATTTTGGACCAAAATCCTAGGTTTGTTTAAAATCCTCCAAACTTCAACATTATTCACACAATCAACAAATAACTAAGTTAAAAGCCATAGGAGAGTGTTGAAAGTCCCTACATCAAAGTTAGGAGATGAGCAAAGCAAGGTGGAAACTTCAATGACACTGAAACCAAGTTTCAATCGGATCAAAACGAAGCTCTAGGAATGCTCTAACTTTTTCTCAGGGACACTAGGGTAGAGAAACCAATGGATCTAGGTGAAAATGTAAAGAGAATGTGAGTTTTAGAGAGAGAAGCTCAAGATCTAGGGTTTTGAAATGTTTTAGAGAGAGAAGGAGATGAAAAAGTGATGTAAAAAGTGGATATTACAAACTCATATACGCACAGTCCATTCGAGCGCAAGAGTTGACGCTCGAGCGCATAATACACACATCCAATAATTTTGCAGACAATAGACCAATCGCTCGAGTGTAGGAAATGCCGCTCGAGTGTAGAATACACTCTCTTAGCAGTTTTCCAAACCTGCAAAAGTACTGAGAGTTCACAAAGCCCGCTCGAGCGCAAGAAGTGTCGCTCGAGTAGAGGAGCAAAATTTTGGGCAATAAGAGTTTGGAAACTAAGCAACCAACCTGCCTTAAGTGCAACCACAACAATTCCAAAGCCACATTTAAGGAGATACAAGGAAAGCAAGATGTAAACAACAATATGAAACTATTAAACCCGAGTCCCGGATACAACAAGAGTCGGGTCAAAACTAGAATCACTATAGATAATTTCTAAATCTAATTTTTTACTTTTTTATGTGATTAAAATAGTCCATTCTTAAATAGTATATAAAGGAGTTATATGGCTTCTTTTAGCCCTAAAATGTCCAATCTAACCTTTTTTAACTTTTTATTTTTTTAAATTGAAACATCAATTATTTATGTCCAAAAATCAAAACTAATAAACACATATCCAAAAGTTTCACATTTCTTTTTTGCTTTCTCTTTTCTTTTGCCTTTTTTTTTTTTTTTAAATAGGTAGGATATTTACAAATGGAAAATGTTTAACACCTCTAAAAACTTCACAGAATCCAACCTATAATGATGTGGTCATAAGTGCAATTTTAATCTGTTTACAAATATGAGAAGATAATTAATCAAATTATACATTTCAACCAACCACATACTCAAACTTTCATTATTTCAATATGTTATTTCAAGGTAATTCCAATTAAGAGGATCTTCAACTTTAACAATTTTTTTATTTTTTTATTTTTTTATTTTTTATCAAATTAGGATTTGATAAAAAAAAATTTAAAAAGATGAAGTATTGAAAAAAAAAAAATTTTAATCAAAATTGATGAAAAGAAAAAAAATGGGATAAGAATGAAAGTTTTTTTTAAAATTGATAAAAAAAATTATTACAGACCTCGAAAGAACCTTAATGCATTTATTGCCCATACTTATCCTCCTCCATTTATATAAGTCATGGAAGCTTTTGCAAGTTACTAACTTCTGGACCAAGAATCTGCCAACTACAAACCTTTGGACCAAGAATTTGCAAAAATGGATCTTGGAAGCTCCTCTTTTGCCCCAAAACTCTCTGTATGAGATGAAGTCGCTTCTTCTTCCTCTAAGTCCACTAGCTGGGGTACTTGGTCACCACCAGCTCAACCTCAAATAAAGTAATGAATTCATCATAGATTTGTTGAATTCAATGATCCTCTTTTAGTTCCTCCCTCTTCTTGAAGCTCAGTGGTGTACCCTTACGTACCTATTGATCACCGTCGTTGTCTGGAGGACAATTTGCTTCTGGCGTGGTACACTTTCTCCCTACCAATGAGGATAGTACAGAAGACTCCCCACCCAATCGAAGCACAGGGATTCAGTCACTCATTCTTAGTTGAGAAGGCAAGGCTCTATTCTTCTGACTAGCTCGCATGCGTGAATGACCCTCAGTTGCCTCATTCTTTTGGGATGGACCCTTCTACACCCCATCTCCCTCAGAATCCTCACTGGATAGAGGCATTGAAACTCGCTTTCTTCGAGGGTTGATATTTCTTTTCCTACCAACCTCCAGTTCCGCCAACTGCATTTAAGTGATACAAAGCTCAACTTCTACTCACCGCCTTCTCTCACTTGTCTTTCAAAGTTCTTGGAGATGAGACTCCTCTCAAGAACTTCCAATAGGCCTGTGACATTATGACTCAAGGTCATGTTCTCAACCCTATAGCCCAGACAGAGCTCCAAACCTTTTTGGACCAACTCCTTCTCCTCATCAATTGGTATAAAAATTCTTTGGCCACCAGTGACTCCTTAGACGAAATCATAGCAGTCAAATTCAGACCCAGTACGAAACAAAGAACCTTCTCGAATAATATGACGCCTTCAAGAACAAGGACTCGGCGTACTAGGATGATGTAGACATGGACAAGATGGAGCAAGGCTTGAAGGAGACAGAGTTTGAGGTAAAGACAGAGCAGCTTTTTCACCAAATAAAAACATACCAGCTGCAACAACCTAGTTTAGATAGGATAGAAGATAGAATAAAGAAAGAACATAAGTTCATAGAACACTACTGGGTTAAATTCAATGAACTTGTTACTTTTTCTATTCCTTATTACTATGAAATTGAATTTGTAGCCAAGTAGGTATTTCTAATGTAAATATTCATGTATCAATAAAACTAGGTTTTTCATGTTCCAATTTGCATGATCTAGCTTTATGTTTCAATTGTGTGGGTAATATGACTTTGTTCACCTAATCTTGTGAAGGGTATCTTCAGAATAACCAATCTTACTTTGAAGCCTGGTTTTAAATGTTTCGAAGCATGGAGTTTCTTTATTAAGATAATTTTTTCCTTGGGTTTTCACATTCCAACTGTATGGTCAATCTAATCTGTGTGAATAATAGTTTCTGATTTAACTGACCTTGCTTCGAAGTCTGATTTAAGTGCTTTGAAGCATGGAAATTTTTCTTAAGAGTAATAATGTTTGCCTTCAAAAGAATTTGTTTTAGCAAAAAATTCAAGAAAGTATTTTCATGTATGGGTAAGTCCTATGATTTTTGAAATTTTCACACTATTTCACCAAGTATTGGTCTTTTCATTGTTTCAGAATCCAAAAAATTAAGTAGGATCCACACATTGATCAAAAAACATTTCAAAATTATTTCGAAGGAAACTGCTCTATATAGAAAGCTTAAGAGCGCACTTTAAAAACCTTCGAAGAAAACAAACCTTAACTACATTTGAGTTTAAGGCATAAGTTTTTAAAGATTTTGAGAAGACACTGGCTTCGAAGCAAACCATATGTTTTCGAAGCCAAGCTGAGTATTTGAAATGTGTTTCCCTTCCAAAATTTGCTCTTGAATGAGACTCTTCATATTGTGTTTTCAGGATCCCTTGTGTTTAAAATAAGGGCTTTTAATTCCACATGGGTCCAAAACAAACAAGCAGTTATTTTGGGTCTAATTGACCCATTAGGCTGATTGGGTAATTTTTTGGATAGAAAGGTCTAAAAACCCCATCTTCTCGTGCCTTAACCTATTCTCTTGTCCAAAAATTTCCCTTTCACTCCTGACTGTGGCTTCTTACTCTTCGCACACTTATCCCTTTTTGCCTTCTTTTCAGCTTCTCAGTAATGGCTACTTCCTTTTCGAAAGTTCCAGTGATTAAGTGTGTAAGCCCATCTGTGGCTTTGAAAAGATGTATCGATAAAGAAATAGCTAAGTATAGAGCTGGTGGACCAAGTGCCATAGATGGGCGTCTCTTTATCCCTCGCCACAGCGCTCAGGAAGAATATGTCCTCGGACCCATCTTCAAGGAAGCCCCTACCCAACTTCCTACTTTATATCCTCGCTTGGAGGATCATTGTCTTCTTTATGAAGGGGGGCTTAATTGGGGAGACTAGAAGATGAACCGACCTCATCGTTGCTGGCCCACATCGAGGATCGAGAAGGAAGAATGGTATGAAAGAGTTGTCCCTGCCAGAGAATAGGACTTGCAAGAGCTTTACATCCTTAATGCCCTTCGTCTCTCCAGGTTCATTATCCCTGATGACCCTTTTTTGATTCCCACAGTCCTTTGTTTTTGGAACCCAGCTTTCAATTTTTTCCAATTTTGGTGTGGCATGATGGCCCCTATTGTCCTTGATATCTGCCATCTCTTAGGGCTCTCACCCATTGGTGCTCCCTTCACTTCTGGTTATCCAGACCCTCCAGTCAATTTCACCATTCCATCCTTGACCTCTTTCTTTAGTGATTTTGTAAAGACTGAAAATAAGAAGGAAAGTCCTATAGATACCCAAGAATTCTTTTTCTTTTATTCTATATTGGTTGTGCAATTTCCTTCTTTGTACATCATCTCAGCGAATTATGCCTGAGTTTGCTCTATTTGCCAAGGCTCTTGTTTCAAAGAAGAAGATAGCCTTGGCTCCTTATGTTTTAGGCCTCGTTTATAGGGCATGTTCCCAATTTTGTGAGAAACCTTTGGACGTTAACCAAGGAGGCCCCTTTTGGGTATTACAGCTCTGGCTCTTTGCATATTTTACTAATTTACACTTCAAGTGTTTAAGATTCTTATAGCAAGACCCCACCACCTACGGAGAAAAATACGCCAAGGTTTCCCTCTACCCCTTTAGCTTTGCCCACTACCTCACTTTCTTCCATCAACTCCCAACTTCTCCACTTTCTACCTTCTTCTGCCCCTTCGAAGCCAACAAAGGGCCATCCTGGCTGAGGAATTTTTTGACTGATAAGAAATGCTCCATGCCTCTACACAAAGAAATGTCGACTTCCATCTTGCTTCCAAGGGAGCTTTTTATCAGCACTTTGAATCCTCAAGCCTATAAGTGCATCTCCGAGGTTTATTGTCCTTCCTAATTTGCTAGACAGTTTGGCTTACCCAAAGGATTCCTCTTCCTCTCTACAGGCTTTCCAATTCAAACCTTACAACCAGAGATCTGAAGGTGCCTAAAGCCAAGTTAGATGAGGCAACCTTCAAACTGATATAATACTTGGGTGAGTTTGATTTCACTCCTTTTATCCTGCAAGGCACAGTCCTAAAAAGATTTCAAAATTGGTGGACAGCCAATATGGAGGTGCTTCTGGCAATTTCTCCAAAAGATTTGTTGGTAGGTTTAGATGTGCCCTCTTGTGGCTCGACTTTTCGTGCTCTTTTCGAATACAATCATCCCTACAGTTCGGACTCCCGTGGTTCTGAATTCGATTTCACAAGTGTAACGTGAAATAGATAAACACAAATGAGTCCAAATTTGGCAAATCTTTTGGAAAATCAATTTTGAATCAAAATGCCAAAAATGGACTGCTTTGTTAGATTACAGAGTCACCACCTAAATATTTTTGGAAAATTTAGGAAACCTGAGATTCGTGCCAAAGGCCACTTATCCGTCATCACCAAAGTGTCTCAGCTCAAGAACTTAGGTACGAGAGGGGAAAGTCATGAATTAAGCACTCCGCTTACCCGATCAAAAGATCGGCCTCTACTAATCATGATGTGATTCTTATCTACATTATATGCTCTTGTTCCAATTATTAGGCTAACTTTACTATGTAATGTACACAAGTATAGACTAATTTGCGAAAATTGGAACATTTGATTTCAAGCTTGTTTGAAAAGTGTTTTGAATATGTACCACTTGAAAAAGTGACCTCATATGTACATTTGATCAAACTATCCCAATTTGAGCAATTAGCCTTCATCCACAGGCATTCAAACAAGCATATCACTTAAGCATTTAGCCTCATGGTAATCATGCTTTACATGGCAACAATCGCACGCATGCAATATGTCAATTCAATAAACGCTCACCTAATACTCTAAGGCGAGCCAAAAGAAATAAAAGAGTTATGAAAAATGCATGATCTTAATGATGCAATATGACTAATTCTACACATGCAAAATGTAATTTTAATAGGCTCGACTACTAATATGGTATGTGAAGCAATTTGATAGCATGCAGTTTAAGCACGTATTCAACGAAGTAATAAATGACAATGCTTGTTAGAATGATAAACCGAACCTTTACGCATGCAAGAAAAATGGATGCAAATCATGGAATATGCTAAAGTAAACATGATGCTCTAGGCTATCCATCATAAGCAAGTAAATAAAAAGGAGAAAGAAAGAAATGGAGGTTTGGAAGACATACAAACATTATTACAATTTGCCCTTGCGCAGGAGGGTCTGAATGAATATCCTAGCTAATTAATTAACTAATTAACTAACTACTACAACAACGAATTTGACTAACTATTCTAGCTCATTAAATAATTGCAACACACTCTAACTAATCAAACTAACTAATTAGTTACATTTACGTAATTTAATTAACTAAGTAATTGATTACAAGTTCACCAACAACATACTACTAAACAAAGCAAATCTAACAGGTCCCGAGGAGCAAGGAAATGGCTTATGCATGCACATGAATTTCTCCCCTCCCCCCAAGAATATATCTACACTATTTTGCACCTCAGCCTCTACTCTGCTCTGTGAAAAAAAATGGTACTGCCTAGCTGAAAAAGGTGGTCAGCAGGCCAAAAGTGATGGCCGGCCACCCACCAATAGTGGTCTACCGTATGGTAAAGGTGGTCTATCAGCCACTAATGTTAGGTTTCTCCTGCTGCAAAAAAAAAAAAAAAAACAAAAAAAAAACAAAACAAAACAAAACAAAACAAAAAAACAAAAAAACCAGAGCACAAACAAAGCATTCTCAACGGATGTCTGTCCACCCTTTTGAAGCAAGGTAACTCTTTCGTTAACAAACCAACAAGTTCTGACTCTCAAGGGCTGAGATTTGAGCTCAAGAACCTCAACAAGAATAGCTAAATTTTTGGTCTAGGAAGTGTAGAGAGAGAGTGTGTAGGTTGCAAGATAAAGATGGAGAGTGCTATGCAAGTATTGAAGTCTTTGGAATTTTTTCTAACCTAATTTCAAGAAAGAAGGTCAAGTACATATAAAAAAACATGTAACTCCCTCAGAAATATCCATATAGAGACAACTTGTGCAGTGCATGCACCTGTGGAGATAGTTGGCACCAAATATCTGCAAATACCTGCTCTCAGGAACAAGTGGCCGGTTGGCCACAAAAGTGTACGGTCGTACACCATTAGTGGCCAGCCAGCCACAAAAATCTACTTTGAGGCCCAACTTCAAATGGACATATCTCCCTCATTCGGACTCGGTTTCAAGTGATTCTTAAGTCTAAATTGAAGCCCCAGAAGTCTACTTTCCAATGGTGGCAGCCTCATATCTAAATTCTAAGTGTGCAAATAGATATGCCTATTTTTGTGAAGGTTGATCAGTTTTATCTTAACCGGATTGATGCCTAACTTCAAATGGCCATATCTCCCTCATCCAGACTTGGTTTTAGGAGATTCTTGAGTCTAAATTGAAGCCCCGGAAGTCCACTTTCCAATGGTGGTAGCCTTATAACTAAAGTCTAAGTGTACAAAAAGATATGCCTATTTTAGTGAAGGTTGCTCATTTTTCTCTTAACAGTTTCATGCTCAATCATTTCCCCAACTAGTTTTCTTCCATCCCCTTCTATTTCCTTCAACTCCAAAGCTATTAATAAGATTTTTAAAGATTTTTCAAAGAGTTCACCTCCCTTCCTTTGATTTCCACTTTGTTTTTACTCAATTTACTAAAAAGTGCAATATTTTAAACAAAATGCAAGCCTCGAAACATCGTAGAAGCATTTGGAAAAATATTTTGAAAAAGAGGGTTTTAAGGTCTAAAACTAGTTTTGTTTAAAATGGGGGGTAGGGTTAGGATTTAGAAGCTCTTCTTGCTGAAGAAATCAAACGTTTGTACAGTGTATCTTTCATCATCGAGTGATCAACCTGAGGCGCCCAAGTCTTAGGGGCAGTCAAAAATAGGATGTCGACAGTTGCCCCTCTTTGACAGAGCTCAGAGTCATGAAATGACATGAGTGAATTTCAAAGCCCGAAGACGACCCATTTTGACATGGTCATAAGACTTGGGCAAACAAACAAAATGCAGATGTAGCTGATTGAAAATGATACACAGTACAATGCAATAATATAATCAAACCACAAGCATTGCAAAACACACGAATATCATGAAAGGATGGGGATGCAAATCAAACTATGTTTTGTATAGAAAAGAAGTGGTCACAGTTGAACGACGCCTAACACAGGATAAGTGTCTACACCCTCAATACTAGCCTCAGTGCAACATGGGTGCTTACACATAACAGAACCATGTTTTAACGTAAAAGGGGTGTGAGCACATGCAAAACTATCTTTCATAGAAAGAGTACAAGTGATTAGGTGGTATGATATAAGTGAGGAATAATCTGTTGGAGAAAGATAATGATCCTAAATGCTAAATGCAACAAGACAAAGTACAATGCAATGGATGCAATGGATATAAGTGAATAAGGGACACAAGCCAAACTACGGCTTACCTAGAAAAAGGCATGGACACAAAACAGCCCATGTCTAACACAGAAAAGGTGCTGACACCTTCAACACTGGCCTCAGCGCAGCATGGGTACTTACACATGACAAAACTATGTTTCAATGAGGGAAAGGTATTAGCACATGCCAAACTAAGCTTAACGTAGAAAGGATGCATGATGATAAAATAGTATGATGTAATGGATACAATAGATAATGTAGTAAATGAATGGGGTGACATACTCCAACCACGTTAGAATCATGAGAGGAAGAAGAACAAATCCCAAACACGCTGAAATCGTGTGAGGAAGGGAACACTCAGACCACGTTGAAATCGTGAGAAGAGGTCCTACCACTCGGGGTCGCGTCTCACGCGTCTTGAGATACTCTAAGCATGCTGAAACTGTGAGAAGAGGGAGAGAAAAACTGCTTAGGGTCGCGCTCCTACTCACCCTATGATACTCTAACCACGCTGAAATCCTGAGAAAAGGAAAAGAAAAACTGCATAGGGTTGCGTCTCGCGCACACCCTAAGATAAATTCCAAACACACTGAAATTGTGCGAGGAAGGAAGAACACTCTAACCACGCTGAAATCGTGAGAAGAGGTCCTGAGAAAACCACTCAAGGTCGCATTTGTGCATGCCCTGAGATAAATTCCAAACACGCTGAAATCATGTGAGGAAAGGAACACTCTAACCACGCTGAAATCGTGAGAAGAGGTCTTAAGATGATGCGATAGATGTGAAAAGTATGATGAGATTGTGTGATAGATGCAGATAGTAATGGGATTTTGCGATAAATACATAGTGTGATATGCGATCGTGTGATAGATGCACAATGTGGTAAGATTGTGCGATAGATGCACATGAACAGTATAATCATGCGAAAGATGCACAAAGTGGTATGAGATTGTGCGATAGATGCACAACGTAGTGATCGTGTGATGTATGCACAAAGTGGTATGCAATTGTGCGATAGATACACAATGTAGTATGCGTGACAAACGATGTAATGGATGATGCTAAGGAAATGCAGCAAACCAACAAAGTGGCGCTTTAGAAAGCACCTCATGGGGCGAGTGGTGATGAACTGCTCTACTCTGACGGGGATCTCCCTCCTATGTTCTTTGAACTCTTGCCTTCAACTCACAGTTCAAAGGTCCTCAAAGGCTGACAAGAGGTAGAATTTGCATACGAAAACCACGAATGCCGCCTTTCTTCCAGATCATATTCACAACTTTCCCTATTCTCCAACGGGATAACAGACTAGGTTGGTTCAGTATCTAGAATTGAGGCGCACACATGCTATCTCAATCTATGGGGCTGCCATACAGATTTCAAGTTGGGGATACACCCCTGGGTATTCAAACCTGACTTTAATCTTGAAAATTCCAAGCCTTTGTGTTCTAGGCATCGCCATTCGAACTCTAGTTTCCACTGTCACAGTTGGTTTTCTAGGAACTCATTGCAAACACAACCAAGATGCCTATGGTGGGAAATGGTGTTCAGGGATAGCACTTTTGATTGCCATTCTGGCTTGAAGCAGGCTTGAGCATGAGGTCGAGGTCTGATCGCCATCCTGGCTGGAAGTAGGCTTTGAGCTTGATATCGAGGTACACTCATACTTCAGAGACATGACAAGGCTTGAAAAGGTGCCTCCGAAATGCAATCCCAAAAATTGCTGAAGTTGAAACAAACTCAGATGCTCTAATTTTCCCTCTTTTCTTTTGTTTTGCGATCCAGAACCTATGTAGCTTTAGATAGGTCCTTGTTCTATTGGTCTCTCTTTTGATCGGGGTTAGACCCTGCAGTTTATGAAAGAAAAAATCTTGTTTTGCACACCATGTTGGGAATGGCACAGCACTCTGAGCACAAAATGATTTATTTTTGAAATTGAAACTAAGAATGAGTTCTTAACCGGATATTGAGCCTATGACTGGCCACAGTCAAAACGACTCAACAAAGGAGAAACAAAGTAAAAACAACCTAACATAGTTATTTACACTCACCGAAATCAAAATGACTCAAAACAAGAATCAAAACAAACAAAACCACAAACACAACACTTGGATATTTGTTTTTCATCAGCGGGAGACCTCTCAGTTCATAGGGAGCCTGCTTCTCCAAGTATTGTTTCTCACTCTTTCATATTTATTATTCTCACATCACTCTAGCACTCAATCTCTTTCTTCTAAAGAACCCTTTTTCTTACTTTTCTCTCAGTGCACGTCTCTCTATTCTTTAATCTCTCTTATTTTTTATCCCTTCCCAGGTGTGGTTGATGGATAAGCTGGAAGTTGTGGACCTTATGAGGGGGGGTCGAATATCCTACTCTATTTCTAGTTCGTGCCTCGCACTTGGCTCGGTACATCACTGCTTGGAGGATGAGAGAGTTTTTGTCCCCTGCGGCTAGCTTCAGTTTTGCCCTTTCTGGCGAATGCAGTGACACTGGGGAAAAGACAGAAAACGTAACTCGACTGTGCTCCTAGTTGATTACTTTGACCATTTTTTGTTTTTAGCTTTCCACTAAAACAATTTTGACTAACATGAGAATCAGATTAACATGCTTGTTCGATTTTCTGCTTTGAAATCATGTAAGTCAAGCTGTCAGCACTGAAAATTTTCCTTTTTGGGTCCAAGAAATTGTCCAATTTTGACCCCCAAAAAAAAAAGGAATATTTTTTGAGAAAATTAGTCAACTTCACTAAAAATCCTCAAAATCGTTTTTGCAAATGGCCACTACCCGACCAACTCTTGAGATGCACAACCTCAGATCCGAACTTGCTTTTTTCTGCAGCTGAATCTTTTAACAGAATACGACAACTAAAGCCAATTAGACGTGGATAGGATAGCCAAGTTGAATAAGGATTAGCTAATCGACATGGATGAGACAAGCAGTCTGAACAATGGTTGGGGCCGAACTTCAAGATGAAGTTGCCTACGTATCCCAAAAATGGGAATCAGGCCTTACGTAGTTCCCGGTTAAGGTGCACTCGGGTATAAACTCTTTCTTTTTACACTCTAATTTTTGCCAATGCCGCCCTTTCAGGTTTTCAACCTTGCGAGCTCTATTTTTTCTTTTCATTTTACTTTCTTCTTTTTCTTTTTCCTTTCTTTTTTCTTTTTTCTTTTTTTTTTTTTTTTTTTTTTGCTTTGTTTCCATTTTTTTCATTTTTGTTCTTTTACTTCTTTTTCGTTGCTCTAACTTTTGCCTGAGTCGCCCTTCTACGTTTTCAGCCCAATAAGCCTCTCAAGAATAGAAAAGTTTAACTTGTCCATGTTGATTGGTCGTAGGATCTCTAAGCCATCTGAATCCACGAGAATCGTTGCAGTTCCTAACTAAATAGTTTTTGATGATGTAAGAGCCCATCCAATTGGGTCTGAATTTTTCCCTAGTGTTGTGGCTAGGGACTCGATTGTCCTTCAGTAATAAATTTTTTTCTCTCATATTCTGGGATTCAGCTTTCTTGCTGATCTCCATTGGCTTGAGAAATGACCATTTTTTTAATCTTCGATCACATCTAATGTTTTTTGCCCCTAGTTTAAGAGTTGTTTCTTATCCAGCTATGCAAGCTTCTTTTGATCACATCCGACCTTATTGGCCCTAGTTCAAGAGTTGCTTCCAATTCGGCCATGCAAGCCTCACATTGTGGTTGATCATTGAACATTCTTGAATCAAGGTTTCAAAAGCAAAGGGGTCGAGTATTAAGGCCAAGAGTGATCCTATGTTGTACAATCTCAAGATCAATTCCAAGCATGTCTTCATGGGACCACGCAAAAATATTTTTGAAATCTTTTAACAAAGTGACTAGTCGCTTGTGCTCCTCTAAAGACAATGTAGAACTAATCTGGACCAAACCAGGATCCTTCTCAGTACTCACATTAACAGACAGGATCTCATTCATTAAGGGCTTAGCATGCCTCTCTTCTTCTCAGTTAATCAAATTTTTCAAATCTCGAGGAATTCCTTCCTCTTTGTTTTCACCACAGTTTTGAAAAACTTTGGTTAATGCAATGAGTTAAAGGCATAGAGAAGTAGGTGAAAATTACTGCAATTCCATTCAAATTTTCTAGCTCAACTGGCTCGATGATAGAAATAGACTCTAAAAAAAGAGTAAAAGATAAACAAAACAAAACAAGACAGTGATGTCCAAGTTAACACCCCCGAAATCACCAAACTCTGACACAACAAGACTGACTCAACACGACTCAACACCCAGTTCAGAAAGTAAAATAAATAATAATTTTTAAAGTCCTAAAACAATACGTGCCATCCACCACATCTAGAGTCAAATGAGCACCATCAGCAGGTGGTTCATTCCTGATCACAAAACCAGTTGCATTATCCCCCCAAGTTCATTGATCCAGAACTAATAAACTTTATTGGATTTGGAGAGGCGATAACATTGTTGTCAATCAGATTTTATACTTCATAGCAAAGGCGAAAACAACAGTCAGTGTCATGGCCATTTTGTTGATGGAAGGTGCAATACTTAGCAGCGTCATGCTTGGCTGGACGGGGATCAAGGAGAGGTCGAGGGTCAAGGGGTTTGAGATGGCCTTGTCCTATGAGGATTTGGAGAGCTTTGGATAAGGTCATGAAAAGAGGATTGAAGGTGCAGTTACTAGTCCTGGAGGGATTCACAGAGGGGTTGGCAGGTGTTGACTGGGTTTGATGATCTCTTACAAGTGTAGGATTCGAGCTGAAAGGGGTGTTTCTAGTACAGCAACCCTTTTCATGGTTTATCCCTGGATTCAAAATGCCCCCAACCTGAGCGACAAAAGTGTCATCCATAGTTTTTGCAACAACTGCCAACACTTGCTGATTGTTTAGCCCTTTGGCCTTCAAAGTCTCAGTAGCCCACCGGAGATGTGCATAAGGATCAATACTTGCCCTGGCCTTGTTTTTGCCACTTACTTCGGCTTTAACCAGAGATTGGATGGCTATATCGGGACAACACATATTCATTGTTGACATATCATCACCCAGACTTAAGATAGCTTCAGGTTGGCCATTTCTAACTGCAGCTCACTCCAAGATTGGGGAACTTTTTGATGTAAAATTTCTGGCAGGTGATGTAGGTGATGATGGAGCCAAGATCCCAAAGGTTAAATATGCCACAGTTCTCTGCAGATCTTCAATCATGCTCATTAGCTCAGAAGTAGTAGGTTCATGGGTTTAAGATGATTAGGGTTCGAGTGCATCCATCATACATAAGTCCGTGCTTTCTGGAATGAACACCTCAGGCTTGGGTAAATGGGTTGGGGTGATGTATATGTTGGGGTTGTAGGTGGATGGCAGTGTATGGATTAGGTTGAGGTGTGGAGGTAATGGATTAGTAGTGGCCTGAGGTTTTTGTGGTGGAGCTATGACCTCTTTGTCAATAAGATCCTGAATCTTATGACGGAGGCGGATGCAACGGTTTGTATCATGACCCGGTTATTGATGATAAGCACAATGTTTAGTGGGGTCATATCTTGGTGGAAGAGGATTTGGGGGGGGGGGGTTGAGGTTCTAGGAGCTCTAGGTGTCCTTTTTCTAGTAGAATTTTCAAGGCTTGAGAGAGAGCAATGTAAAAATGATGGAAATTTTGGGCTTAGGGCCGAGTTGAAGTGGTTGGTTTTAGGCTATTATTAGCAAAAAGGTTTTCGATAGCACTGGCGACAATATTTAGTTCTGAGCACTTCATAGCTACGCTACCACTGGTGGTAGCATTGGAGCTGCAAACAATATTCTTCCTCACAGGCTCATTACCTTCCACAATGAACCTTTGTATGATGGCATTCTCAATTTGAACCCCAATTTCATGGAGGTCTTTAAAGTTGAATAGTGGGAGGACTATCATTTTCTGTAATAGCCTTTCATGAAGATTTCTAACAATGATACAGACTTGCTCTTTCTCTAGAGGCCTATTTGCCATTATAGCCACCTTTACCCTCCATCGAGTAACAAACTCGAAAAAGCCCTCATTCAGTTCCTGATGCGTTGCCTCAAGATCACGAGTTGTGACCTCGATTTGTGTGTTGTAGGAATATTGGGCAATGAAAGATCTGGCCAACTTCTCCCAGTTCTGCTTCACAGAGTCCTCCAATTTAGAATACCAGATGGCAGCTATTCCTGACATAGTTTGACCGAATAGGGATAGCTTCTACAATCTAGTTAAATCCATCGGCCGTAAGATATTTGAAAATAACTGTAAATGAACCATCGAGTCCCTAAAACCATCAAAACGGTCAATGTGAGGCATCTTGAACCGCTCTGGTAGTGTAACCGCAGACTTAATGTAACCATCCTCTATGTCTGGAATGGAATTGACCCCTTGTGCTCTTTTGAACAATTTCTCCAGTTTGTTGACTTTAAGTGCAGTTGGATCAACCCCAAACTCAAACAGGGCCTCGGTTTGATGGACTGGGGCTTTGGAAGCTTGTGCTGGGATAGGTTCTGGTTGAGCTGGGAAGACCGAAACACCCTGGTTTTCTTGAGCGTTGGCAGTATTAGCAGTGGCACCAAGTATAGGGATGGCCGCGGCGGGTACATGTGATGCAAAGGCCATTGCTGGCTATGGTTGCTGTTACTGTGGTCTGGTTATGACCTCAGCCTGACGGGCTGTAACCTTGGCCTGATAGACCTCATCATGCTGGAATGTCTCAATTGTTTGTTACAGATGGAGTATTAGTTCCTCTATATTGGCCGGGGGATATTGTGCGATTAGAATAGGTGAGTGGTCTTGAACTAGCCTAGAAGCAGATGAATGTTCTTGAACTGGACTGAACACAGGTGAACTAAGAGATGATTACTGTAAGAATGGTACTAGTGAACTTTTTCTGATTCTCCTCCATCTTGTAACTGGTGACAGTGAGGCAAACACAAGTTGCCCCTGAACTAGATCTCCAACCTATCAAAGTCTATCAACACGAGTCCAGAGTACCCGAGGGATAACAGAGCCTTCTGAAGCTATGGTTCCAGGACTACTTTACAAAAGAGAAAACAGACAGCACCTCAACCCAATTTCACTTGAACGGATATGATCACAGCTGAATGACTGTACTCCCTACTAAATTCTACCCCAAAACAGATACCAACAGTGCCACTGATATGAACATTCCTGTACAATTTTCACTATAAAGCACATACCAGTTAAAAGAGAGCCAAAACACCCTTATGAGGGGGTAAGGTTACCCTGTCCTAGTTTTTTCATGAACTAGAGTTTCACTACTTCAATCAAGTGGTTTCACGCAATCCTGTATATAGGTGAGTATCCTGTCCTAGTTTGGAACAGCCACTATGGCTTTACTATATGCAACTAGGCCGATTTGGTCAAAAAGGGTACCTCAGCAAGACTACCTAATATACCTCGCGCACCTAACACCGAGAAATGAAAGGAGAATCAAATGGTACAGCGGTAGTCCAGATCAAAGGGTTATGTTCCTAACATGGCAGAGCCCACAACTGGTCAGCCTTTTAGCAAGCTTTTGGGCAAGCCTCCGGCAAATCGTCTAGGAATAGCAGATGACAAACACAGTGACTTAAAAGCACCAATGCAAATGCAATGCAAAGCATATAAAGTAGATAAGAATCACATCATGATTAGTAGAGGCCAATCTTTTGATCAGGTAAGCGGGGTGCTCAATTCATGACTTTCCTCTCTCGTACCTAAGTTCTCGAGCCGAGACACTTTGGTGATGACGAATAAGTGGCCCTTGGAGCAGAGTCGCCAGAAATTGTGGCTCAACTTTTCGTGCTCTTTTCGGATACGATCAGCCCTACAGTTCGGACTCTCGTGGGGTTGAATCTAATTTCACAAGTGCAATATGAAATAGATAAACAAAAATGATTCAAAATCTGAAAAATCTTTTGGAAAATCAATTTTGAATCAAAATGTCAAAAATGGACTGTTTTGCCAGATTACAGAGTCGCTACCTAAATATTTTTAGAAAATTTAGGAAACTCGAGACTTGTGCCAAAGGCCATTTATCCATCATCACCAAAGTGTCTCGGCTCGGGAATTTAGGTACGAGAAGGAAAAGTCATGAATTGAGCACCCCGCTCACCCAATCAAAAGATCGGCCTCTACTAATTATGATCTTATTCTCATCTACATTATATGCTCTTGTTCCAATTATTAGGCTAACTTTACTATGTGATGTACACAAGTATAGACTAATTTGAAAAAATTGAAATATTTGATTTCAAGTTTGTTTGAAAAGTGTTTTGAATATGTACCACTTGAAAAAGTGACCTCATATGTACATTTGATCAAACTATCCCATTTTGAGCAATTAGCCTTCATCCACAGGCATTCAAACAAGTATATCACTTAAGCATTTAGCCTCATGGTAATCATGCTTTACATGGCAGCAATCGCACACATGCAATATATTAAAGCAATAAACGCTCACCTAGTACTCCAAGGCGAGCCAAAAGAAATAAAAGAGTTAGGAAAAATGCATGATCCTAATGATGCAATATGACTAATGCTACACATGCAAGATGCAATTTTAATAGGCTCGGCTACTAATATGGTATGTGAAGCAATTTGATAGCATGCAGTTTAAGCACGTATTCAACGAAGTAATAAATGACAATGTTTGTTAAAATGATGAACTGAACCTTTATGCATGCAAGATAAATGGATGCAAATCATGGAATATGCTAAAGTAAACATGATGCTCTAGGCTATCCATCATAAGCAAGTAAATAAATGGGAGAAAGAAATGACAGTTGGGGAGACATACACACATTATTACAATTTGCCATCGCGCGGGAGGGTTCGAATAAATGTCCTAGCTAATTAATTAACTAACTATTACAACAATGAATTTAACTAACTATTCTAGCTCATGAAATAATCGCAACAAACTCTAACTAATTAGTTACATTTACGGAATTTAATTAACTAAGTAATTAATTACAAGTTCACCAACAACATACTACTAAACAAAAAAAATCTAACGGGTCCCGAGGAGCAAGGAAATGGCTTATGCATGCACATGAATTTCTCTCCCCCCCCCCCCTCCCTAAAATGCATCTGCACTGTTTTGCACCTCAGCCTCTACTCTGCTCTGTGAAAAAAAGTGGTACTGCCTAGCTGAAAAAGGTGGCTAGCAAGCCAAAAGTGGTGGCCGGCCGCCCACTAATAGTGGCCTGCCATGCAGTAAAGGTGGCCTGCCAGCCACTAAGGTTGGGTTTCTCCTGCTGCAACAAAAAACAAATAGAACACAAACAAAGCATTCTCAGGAGATGTCTGTCCACCCTCTTGAAGTAAGGTAACTCTTTTGTTAACAAACCCACAAGTTCTCACTCTCAAGGGCTGAGATTTGAGCTCAAGAGTCTTAGCAAGAAGAGCTAAATTTTTGGTTTAGGAAGTGTAGAGAGAGAGAGTATGTAGGTTGCAAGATAGAGAGAAAGAGAGAGAGAGAGAGAGAGAGAGAGAGAGAGAGAGAGTGCTATGTAAGTATTGAAGTCTTTGGAATTTTTTCTAACCAAATTTCAAGAGAGGAGGTCAAGTATATATATAAAAACATGTAACTCCCTTAGACATATCCATATGGAGATAGTTGGTGCAGTACATGGACCTGTGGAGACAGCTGACACCAAATATCTGCAAATATCTGCTCTCAGGAACAAGTGGCTGGCAGGCCACAAAAGTGTATGGCCGTACACCACTAGTGGTTGGCCGGCCACAAAAATATGCTCTGAGGCCGACTTCAAACGAGCATATCTCCCTCATCTGGACTTGGTTTTAGGTGATTCTTAAGTCTAAATTGAATCCTCGGAAGTCTAATTTCCAATGGTGGCAACCTCACATCTAACGTCTAAGTGTACAAAGAGATATTTCTATTTTAGTGAAGGTTTCTCATTTCTATCTTAACCAGATTGATGCCTAACTTCAAACGGCCATATCGCCCTCATCTGGACTTAGCGTTAGGAGATTCTTGAGTCTAAATTGAAGCCCCAGAAGTCCACTTTCCAATGGTGGTAACCTTATAACTAAAGTCTAAGTGTACAAAATGATATGCCTATTTTAGTGAAGGTTGCTCATTTCTCTCTTAATAGTTTCATGCTTAACCATTTCCCCAACTAGTTTTCTTCCATCCCCTTGTATTTCCTTCAACTCCAAAACTATAAATAAGATGTTTTTAAAGATTTTTCAAAGAGTTCACCTCCCTTACATTTATTTCCACTTTGTTCTTACTCGATTTACCAAAAGTGCAATATTTTAAATGAAATGCAAGCCTTGGAACATCGTAGAAGCATTTGGAAAAAATATTTTGAAAAAGAGGGTTTTAAGGTCTAAAAATACTTTTGGTCAAAATGGAGGGGGTAAGGTTGGGATTTAGAAGCTCTTCTTGCTGAAGAAATCGAATGTTTGTACAGCGTATCTTTCATTATCGAGTGATCAACCTGAGGCGCCCAAGTCTTAAGGGCAGTCAAAAATGGAGTGTCTACACCTCCCATGCAAAACCCAAGGAGGTTGGGGCCGCTATGACTGCCTCCACTATTCTTATTATCCCAACCCTTACTCTTGCTATCTCAGTGCCTGCTGTTGCTGCCTCATCTCCTTCTTCTAGAGTCACCAGAGCCACCTCGAAGAAAGGTATGCATTTTTGTTTTACTGTTCTCCTTCCCCTTATGATACCTTTGCTTATTTACTTATAACTTTAATATTCGGTGTAGGAGCTTCATAGGAAGATTCTCCCAAGAGGACCTAAGCTTTAGTTATTCTTAAGGGCAAGCAACAACAACAAAAGAAAAGAAAACTTTTGCTTGACGCTGAAGAAGAGGTACTTGAAGCTCATATAGAAAAGAAGGAAACAGAAAAAAGAAAAGAAACGCCATTAAAAAGAAAGAAGAAAATGACAATTTCTCCTTCTGATCTTACTGAGGTTTCCATTCATGAG
Organism: Camellia granthamiana; assembly: GCA_036172215.1. Taxonomy (NCBI): domain Eukaryota; kingdom Viridiplantae; phylum Streptophyta; class Magnoliopsida; order Ericales; family Theaceae; genus Camellia; species Camellia granthamiana. Next base: position 40,484,232 of record CM069908.1, on the reverse strand, counting down.
ACAGTTGTCAAAGCAGTGGAGAAAGAGAACTTTAAAGAGATTATTGTCTTCCAGAGGTCCGAGAAAAGGAGGCGGCAACAAATGCTAAGGGATGAAGCTGCTGCTGCTGATGTATTGCAAAAAGAGGTTGCACGAAAGAAACAAACTGTTGAACATTACTCCCTTCGTAGCCCTCTAACCATTACCTCTGCAACCACTAGAGTTGGTTATTACCCTCAGTCCCTTTTACCAATTTCCTTTTTCAAGACTTAGCATGCATTTAACATCTTTCTGTTTTCTGGAATGCAGCAGCAGCCAGCTTACACCTTCTTACCTCAACTGTGCCTTCTTCTATTTCACCTGGGCATGAGGGGCCCTCTTTGACTTCTACAAAGTTAAGGGTAGCTTTAAAAGGAAAGGGGGAAGTCAATCCTAAAGTACCAATAAGTGTAGAACCCATTCAATTGATACTTCCACTTCCCAGCTTTATACTTACCGTACCTTCTTCCCTTCTTTCTTTGAGGCATAGCATTCCACTTTCCTTATGCCTGGGCCTAACTCCATATATGCCCCACATTTTCTTTACCTCACCTCAATTTGTTCCTTCTACAATCAAGGATTTGATGTTAATTTCCACAAGCAACACTGCATCATGTCCATTTACTAAGGCATAAGGAGTGATTCATGTACTTAACCTTAAAGAAGTTCTATAAGCCCACAACACATCTAACAATAAGTTATGCCAATCCCTAGGATTATCTTCCACAACTCTTTGAATTCTTTTTTTCAAGGACTTGTTAGATAATTCAGCTTCACCATTTGCTTGTGCATAATAAGGAGTGGAATTAAAAAGACTAATTCCAAATTCTGCTATGAAAGACCTTACCATCTTTCCATTATCTATAGTTATGGTCTGTGGGATGTTAAACCTATGGATCAATTCTTTAATAAATCCAATAACTTCAGTCTGATCCACAGCCTTAGAAGGCTTGGCTTCGACCCATTTAGTGAAGTAATCTGTGGCTACTAGAATGAAATAATGTTGCTTCGAAGAAAGTGGATAGATTTTACATATCATATCCATTGCCCATCCTCTAAATGGCTAAGGCTTCACAACTGCATGCAAATCAGTTATTGGGGCATGCCTTATCATGCCACGCTTTTGTCATGCCTGACAACCTTTTGCATACTCTATATAGTCTTTAAGGATGGTTTGCCAATAATAGGAATGCTTTCGAAGCAACCATCTCATCTTCACACCAAGCTAATGGGCACCACAAATGCCTTCATGCACTTCAGTCATGACTGTCAATGCCCCTTTTCGACCTAGACATTCCAATAATAGCCCATCTACTCCCCTTTTGTAAAGAGCATTGCCATATACTATGTACTGCATAGACTGCAATTTAAGCTTCCTGCTAGCCTTCGAAGATGGGCCAGTCAAATACTGCATGATTGGATACCTCCAATCTTGATCTTGCAGGATATTATGATTGACCTCTAACATAATACCCATTTTACCTAAAGGTGATATTAATTTTTGATATGTAGCCTGACTTATGTTTATTTGAGTTTCATCCCTTCTCCTGAAATTTGAAGCCTTTTGAGCTATATCATTGACTTTGTTATTCATGAATCTTGGGATATAAGTCACATTTGCTATTTGAAACTGAGAAATCAAATGTAATGCCACAACATAATATGGTAACATGCTTGCATTTTGACATTTAAAAATTCCTTTTACCTGGTTGATTACCAACTGGGAATCTCCAAATATACCAACTGCGTGAGCATGTAATCCAATGAGTATTTCAAGCCCCATTACCAAAGCTTCATTCTTAGCTTGATTGTTTGAACAAGTAGTTTCATCAACTCTGAAACCATGTGTGGTTTCTATCCCCTATGGTGACTTAATCACAACACCAATTCCAACTAGGCCATTGGCTTTAGATCCATCGAACCACATTTGTCATGGCTCAACATTTAACTAAACCAAGATCCATTTTCTCTTGGCTTTCTGTTTGACGCAGATGGTGTGCCAAAAAATTAGCCGAAACCTGTCCTTTTACTGCCTTTTGGGGGACATATTCTAGATGAAACTCTGATAGAGCTAAAATCCATTTGCAAAATTCTTCCTCTTAGCATTGGTCTAGATAACATGTATTTAACCAAATCTGTAGTTGCAATTACCAAGACAACAGTAGGCGAAAGATAATATCTTAATTAGATTGCTGCAAAGTACAATGCTAAACACAGCTTTTCTACAGCTGAGTATTTATATTCACAAGAATTTAAAAACCTACTAAGGTAATAGATTTCTTGTTCTTTGCCTTCTTCATTGTCTTGAGCTATGAAAACTCCCAATGATTCTTCAGCTGCAGCAATGTATAGCTTCAAGGGTTTATCTCTCCTTGGTGGCATCAACACTGGAGGCTTGGCCAAGTAAGCTTTGATTCCTTCGAAAGCAGCTTGATGCTCAACTGTCCATACAAATTCCCCTTCATTTTTTAGCCTTAACAAAGAAGAAAATACTTTAGTTTTCCCTGCAATGTTAGAAATAAACCTTTAAAGGAAATTAACCTCACCAAGGAATTTTTGCAATTTTTTCTTACTTGATAGAGGTTTGGCCTCAATGATGGCCTTGGCTTTATTCTGATCAATCTGTACTCCCTTCTTGTGTACCACATATCCCAAGAAGTTTCTAGCTGATACACCAAAAGCACATTTAAGAGGATTGAGCTTTAACTTGAATTCTCTCATTCTTTCGAAGGCTACTGTTAAGTGAACCAGATGCTCCTCCATAGACTGAGACTTTACAACAATATCATCAATGTAACATTCTAAGTATCCTCCAATGAGATCATGGAAGATAGTGTTCATTGCCCTCTGATATGTTGCTCCAACATTCTTCAATCCGAATGGTATCTTCACCCATTTGAAAGTGCCAATGGTCCTAGGACACCTGAAAGCTGTCTTATGAACATCTTTCTCTGCTATGTAGATCTGGTTGTAACCAGAATGCCCATCCATCATAGACAAAATCTTATGTCCTACTGAACTGCCCACCAATAAATCAATTATGGGCATTGGGTACTCATCTTTTGGAGTTGCTAAATTTAGATTTGTAAAATCGATGCATACCCTTATTTTGCCATTATTTTTAACCACAGGCACAATATTAGACAACCATTCAACATACCTGGCTGTTCTAATGAAGCCTGCTTTAAGGGGCCTAACAATCTCCTCCTTCACCTTTTGAACCAATTCAGGGCTCATTCGTCTTGGTTTCTGCTCGTATGGCCTGAAATTAGGCTTCATTGGAAGCCTATGTTCCACTAATGACCTATCTAACCCAGGAAGCTCATTGTAAGACCAAGCAAGACAATCCTTATATTGTTTTAAAACAACCAACAATTCGTTCCTATCAATAAGATTTAACCAAGCACTGATGTAGGTGGACTGTTGTACTAAACCTTTCCCTACGTTGACTTCTTCCAAGGGATCCTGTACTTGAGCTTCACTAGTGCTTCCCCTTTAGCTTCTTTTACCTCTTTATTTTGTTTTGCTCCCACCTTTTCTGGTTCATCATCCTTACTATCTTCCTCATAGACAAAATCTATCTATAAGACTTCTTCTTCTTCCTATATTTCCTGGACTTTACTTATCAAGGGCCAAAAGCCTGGCCTTCTGTTGACTACAACCAATTATCAAGGCCTCTTTCTCTTCTCTCTGCACCTTTTGGACTATTGATTCTATGTCCAATGTTGAAATTTTTATTAAAGCCAATGGTCTGGCTTCTTGGTCTTAATCTTTTTGCCTACAACCAAGCATCGTTGTCATCTTTGGTGACAAACTCTTCATCAGCACTCTCCTATACTAGATGCTTCAGGTGTGCTACTTCTTCATCAGTCGTCATTGCGGCTGTTACATCAGACTTCTTTAGCACACTAAGTAGTACTACTCCATCAGTGTAAAACTTAGCCTCTACAAAGTCTACACAAGCAAAAAAGGGTTGTGGATCTGCATTGATCTCCTCTGTTTCCCCATTGCATAGTGCTATCATCATTTTCAGATGTAATGAAGAAGGCACACATTTGTTTGTGTGGATCCAATCCCTTCCAAGTAAAGCATTATATTTGGGATTGCTGTCTATGACAAAAAAGGCTGTCATGCAGTCTCTACTTCCCACACTCAGATTGATAGGCAAGATGCCTTGAGCCATTTGCTTATCCCCAGTAAAACCAACAATGGTTGTGCTTGTTGGGATCAACCTGGGATTTCTTTTTCCCAATTTCTTCAAAGAGGGCCTTAGAAGCAGGTTCACTGCTGCCCTCTTGTCCACTAACACTCTGTTCATTTGGATTCCATCAAAATAAGCCTTAATGTACAAAGACTTAACATGTTGGGTCATGGATATTGTAGGATACTCGAAGGGGTATGAGAGGTAGATGCTCACCTTCTCACTTTCTTCATCAGTTTTCATGGGGCTAACCACCTCAGATTCATCTTGAACCATGCTGGCTTGTAAATCTTCAATAGAAACTGGAATGGGGTTATCCTCCTGGCCCTCCTAGTTCTGTTCCTCAGCTTGAAATTCTAGAGGAAGCACATAGACCATATTAACTGGCACTAGAGGAAATGAGCCAAATTGTATTACTGGTTGTGTTTGCTCTCCTTCCATGTGGGTTTGGTCTGATGCTTGAGAAACATCTTTCATACTGCATTCTGGTACCTCAATGCTAGCAGGCTCCTTCGAAATAGTTTATTGATGGTTTACCTTTCTGGTACCTTTGTTGGTTTCCCCCTACGAAGGTGTTTTCAACCATCTTCAGCCAATACCTTCTCTTGGCCTGCTTTACCCTCTTCATCTGTTTCTTCCTCACTCTCCATTAAGGCCTTTTCGAGGCCTGCTAGGTTGGTTCTCTCTTTGGCTCTTAATTTAACATGAACTTTGGCCAATTGCTCTTTGTTGGCAAACCTTTTGATCTGAAAAGCCAGCTTCGAATTTTCTTTTTCTTCTGTCTGGTCTTTTGACTGGGCCAAGAAAGTGCTCTCTCTACTCCCTTTCAGATCCCTCTGATACTAGGTCTACCTTCGCTAGATCTTCCTCCTTTGGGATCTGGAGATCACAGGAACCATATTTGGTTCCTTTGTCTTTGGGTGTTTGAGTAGTACCCAATTGTTTAGAGCCACCAAGGGAGGTTTGATCATTATTCCCTAGTCTCTAAACGTATTTCTTTAATAGGCATTTCTTTAGGTTTGTTCTACATGATAAACCAATTTGGAACTCTTGGGACCCATGAACTCACTATTCTGGCTGTTGGATTTACTGTCCCTATCTTCAAAGCAATCTTCGAAGCCATCCTTGGGGGCCAATCATTGGTCCTAGTCCCATGCCTTGCACCAAATTCATGTTTTCTTTCAGGTTGGCTATCTACCCTGTAATAGTTGGGTGGCCTAGTTTCATGCAGAGGCCTCTTACCTTTTAATTGCATCCTGCTGTCCGGTGGGCCAGCCAAGGATGAATGCTGTCTAGGGCCAATGGGATATGGCCTTCTGTTGTAAGTGCTAGCTGGCCTTCAATCTTTCTGCACATCCTTATAGTGTTGTTTCCTATCAATTGAGAGCCCCCTCAGCCATTTGTAACTTAACCTACACCTGGGACACATCCTCTACATTACAGCTGTTTCAAGGAAGTCATCATCCATTGCTTCTTCACTGGAGACATCCCTCTGGCCTGCAAAACTTTGTCCACTAGCTGGTGAACTTCTTGTGTCCTTCTTGAATACAACCTGGCTAGCAACATGCATCTACACGTTGACTTCTTCCAATTCCTTCAAGGAGAGGTTTTGGAACTCAGGTATGCCAACATTGGTTGCTACCTCTCCAATTTCTGGAAATGGGTTGCTGTCAATTCCCATGGCTTTTTCATTCTTGGTTGGAAATTTCATTCTTTCCTTCCGAATTTGTTCTTGGATCCTATCTCGAAAAGCAATGCAGTTTGTATTTGAGTGAGTCCAAGAATTGTTCCATTTGCAGTATAATTTCCCTTTAAGTTCTTCAGAAGTTGGAATTTTAACTCTATTTGGTAACTTTAAGAAATGTGCTACAAGCAAATGATCAAAAATGTCATCCGCTTTTGTTATGTCAAAAGAATATTTTCTATGAAGGTCTTTCTTTTTGAACTGCTGGTCAATTGTGGTGTCTTTTTGAATTAATGGTTCACAGGTCATAGGTTCTTTTCCTATGATCTCTGCTGCATCAATTTCATAGTTAGGGTCCTTGTAGTAGGTTTTATAAACTGCATTGTTTCCATCTTGTTGTTCAAGCAAGATTTCATACCTATAACCTTTATAGGTTAATTCTACTAAATCTCAAAACTTAGTTGCATCAAACTTCTTTCGAAGCCTAAACCCCAACCCATTCTGAGCCAACCTTACAAATTCAAGCTCAGGTAGAATGACCCTACACTTGTTTCTTGCCCTTTTAAATCTGGCAATGAATTGAGCAGCCTTCTCATCAGGCCTTTGACTCAATCTTGCCAAGTCTGCCATAAAAACTTCAGGTTCTGTTTGGAAAAATTGGGCATGAAATACTTTCTCCATTTGCTGCCAAGTTTGGATAAAGCCAGGTGTAAGGTTAATATACCATACAAAGGCTGCCCCAGTTAGAGAGTTTGGAAAAGGTCTTAATTTCATGTAGTCATTATTGGTGAATTCATCACATTGGCTTGTAAACCTGGCAATGTGTTCCACTGTTGACTGGTTTCCATTTTCATAAAAGAGGGCAAAATCTGGTATTCTAAACCCCCTTAGGTATTCATGTACCCTATCCACCCATTCTAGGTATGACTTTCTATACACAGGAGTTTGGATCCCCCGAGCCATGGGTCCACACATCTCCCCTAACAATATTAGCAATTTGGTCCCCAAAAACCATATTTTGTGCCGGTTGGACTACTACTGAAGGGGCAAACACAGGGCTTGGAGGAACTCCATGTGCTTAAGGGCCTCTTGGTCCATATAGAGGCTGTCCTTGTTGTATTGGTTGTTGTTGAGGGTATGGTTGGCCTCTGTAGACACCCCATTTTTGACTGTCCTTAAGACTTGGACATCATCGTTTGAACACTCGATGATCATCCCTGTTCGTGTTCGTCTTGAGTTCTCAGAGGTTTCGGCTACGCGCCTTGCCTCAAGACCTCTCGACTTGTTTGTTTTGTGTTTGGTTTTGCATCAAACACTTGTTGTTTTGCTTCTGAGGGTGGAAAATAGCTTGTAGGCCATCCCCACACCTCACCGGCCATGGCTTGAGGCCACCGGCCTTGTTTCCTTGCCACCGGCCACCGTTGATGGTCGGTCAGCACATTTTGTGGTTAGTCGGCCAACTTTGTTGGTCGATTAGCCACTTTTTCTGTCCGAGACCTTTTCTTGAGGGGGTTTGAACCTTTTGAACCCCCTGTTTTAGTTTCTTGAGGAAGCTTGAACCTTTTGAACCCTTGGTTTTTAGCTTCTTGAGGAAGCTTGAACCTTTTGAACCCCCTATTTTAGCTTCTTGAGGAAGCTTGAACCTTTTGAACCCTTGGTTTTTAGCTTCTTGAGGAAGCTTGAACCTTTTGAACCCTTAGTCTAGCTTCTCCAAGAAGTTTGAACCCTTTGCACCTTTGCTCTAGCTTCTCCAAGAAGCTTGAACCCTTTGCATCTTTGCTCTAGCTTCTCCAAGAAGCTTGAACCCTTTGCTCTAGCTTCTCCAAGAAGCTTGACCCCTTTGCCTAGCTTCTCCAAGAAGCTTGGCCCTTTTGCTACAAGCTTCTAAGAGAAGCTTGACCCCTTTGCTTAGCTTCCCTTAGAAGCTTGCCCCTTTAACCCTTTTGCCTTAGCTTCTCCAAGAAGCTTAGGCCTTTTGCCTTGCTCTATAAATAGAAGAGCTCCTCTTCCATTTGAAGGGTTCCAAGAAATTTGTCCAAGACAAAAACATATATCTCTCTTGATATCTCTACATCCAAGCCTCCAAAGTGCTTGGTTCTTGACCCCTTTGCACCCCAACTCCTAAGCACACACCTCCACCATTCATCTAAGGTTCTTGGAGGGTCTTGTGGGGGCTCAAGACTTGGTTTTGAGTTAGAAAAATCTGCTGGAGTGCTGGTTTTGAAGAAGGCCTTCAAAGGTAAGTTTCTAAGCCTTAAATCCCCCGTTTTTGCACACACTTTTAGCCTGTCTTGCATGCTGTTTTGAGCTTAACTTATAACTGAAAAAAGTCTTTTTTTTTTGAGTGCTTTAAATAGTTGTTTCAGGTCACTTTTGTTTTTGGGGTTGTTTACCCCCTCTTAGGCCTTGTTTGGCCCCATTTTGTGCTATTTTTGGTGAGCTCCGGGACCACCTTGTTTGGGCCTCCTCACCACTGAAATCTTGAGGGATTTCAGTGGTGAGGATGGTGGTTTAAGATCCTAAGAAGGAGAGGGCCATCCCCTCTCCTTGTTGTCTTCACAAAGTGCCATTTTAGCCTCATGTGTGAGCATCATTTTTAAATTCATGTTGGCCATGTCTTAAGTGTTATTTGTGCTTATTTTGCCATGATATAGCTCTGTTTTTACTTGGTTTAGACACACCATGCATGCCTTGTATACTTGTCTTGTAATGCCATAAATTTGCCTTAACATGCTTTAGGCTTTGACCCTTGTTCTAGCATGATTTTGGCCAAGCTTTGTGAAGTTTTTATGCATGTTTTAGCATGCTCTAGCTCTGTTTTCAGTTGCTTTGGTCATGCTCAACATGTTTCGTATGGTCTCTTTGCATTCTAGCTTGTTAGCTTTGGGTGTGTGGGTCACTAGCATGCTTTACTTGGCTTGTTCTCATGATTTGGCATCATTGAAGACCATATTTCAGTCCATGTTCCATGTTTGCATACTTGCATTTTCCATCCCTTTCATGCTTTGAAGAGTTGATGGCTTATGCTCCATGTTTAGGCCCTTGTGCATGCATGCTTGTGTGTGTGTTTTCATGCTTTTGTTGCATCATTTTGGCCATTGTTTTGGGCCTACTAGAGGGCTGTCCACTTCAGTTCAAGACCATCCTAGCATGTTGTTGCATGCTTGCCTTGTATGTTGTTGCATATTTGGCCTTGTTCCATGTTTGTTATATTGCATTTTGCATGTTTGACACATGGCACATTTGCATGCTTAGCTTGCATACTTAGGTTGCATAGCATTGCATGCATCCCATGCCTCTTGAATTGATTATGATAGAGGTTGGGGCCCATTATTTGTTTTGTGCATTTCATTGCATATTGAAATTGCACACTTGGCTTCTTGGGCCATCACGCATTGAAATGCGCGATTGGTGGTCTGAGAATCAAGGACCATACCCTTTTGAGTCACAAACATGATAAGGGGTGTGGTTGTGCACACATTTGCTTGAAATGCATTGCCATGCCATGTTCTGCCCTCTGTTGTTGTCAAAACAGGTTTCTGCAGGGAGAATTGGTCGACCGGCCATCTCCATTGTCGACCAACCAAACATATTTGGCCGAGAGCTCAATTAATGGTCGATGACCATCCTACCATGGCCGGTGATGTTTCCCCCTAACCGGTGGTGTTCCCCAGTGCCCATAGAGTGTTTCTTGGGATTTGTGCAAATCTCAGAGGAGCAGAGCAGGGTAAACAGAGGCAGCTTGTGCATGGCGACGGATTTCTGAGCAAACCCGAGCACGCGTGCATTGGACCCTCTTCCGAGGCCTTTTATTGCTTTCTTAGCTTAGTTAATTTGCTTAACTAGTTAAGTGGTCTGTAATATTTAATTAGCTTGTAGGTTAATTGATTTGTATTATTCTTTTGGTCCCTCCAAGCAAGGGCAAATTTGTAATAAGTGTGGGTGCGTGTGTGCATGTCTTCCAACCCCTACTTCTTTCTCCCTTTTACTTACCTGCTTTTGATGGTTAGTATTAGGGCATATTTAAATTAGCATACCTTATACTATGCATGCGTGCATCCATACATCTGTCTTGCATGCACTGGGCTCGGCGCATCATACTAACTACATTGTATTTCAATTCCAAGTTGAATACATGTTATTTGTAGCATCTCATATGCCATCTTAGATTAGCCGAGCCTATTCTAGCTGTATTTTGCCTGTGTTGCATTAGCCATCTTAACATGAACTAGGATCATGCATTGATTACTAACTAGTTTCTGTTTTGGCTTGGAGTACTAGGTAAGCTTTTATACTTTAGCATCCTTGTATGCGTGTGAGTGTTTGCCATGACAGCATGCTTGCCATGAGGCTAATTGCTTATGTGATATAACTGCCTGAATGCCTGTGGGTGAAGGTTGGATTGTTTGAATTGGAATAATTCATTGAAATCCGTATTTTAGCCTACTTGCGAGTAGCAAATCTCAAACCATTTTCAAACAAATGGATATGCAATGCTTTGTTCCAAATTAGGCGATCTAGTCTATACTTGTTTTGCTGTGCGCATCACGTAGTAATTTTAGGCTAATTAACCGGAATAAGAGCACTTAATGTTTTCAAAACAAGATATCATGATTAGTAAAGGCCGATCTTTGATCGGGCGAGCGGGGGTGCTCATAGCTGACCTTCTCCAATCGTACCCAAGTTCCCGAGCCGAGGCAACTTTGGTGATAACGGACACGTGGCCTTAGGCAAACAAGTCAGGGTTTCCTAAATTCCCCCATTAAAAAATATTTAGGTGGCGACTCTGTATCTGGCCAAGCAGTCCATGTTTGGCACTTCTTTACAAAAATCTGTTTTCCAAAACGATTTGCCGGATTTGGACTCTTTGGTTCAGATTAAGAACCGTGACTATTCGAGTCCGAACTGTGGCGTGAGGCCCCACGCGGGCACGTCCACAGCCTCTTGGGGCTTGCCCTATGAAAGGACCTGCGAAAGGTACTGCAGGAAGAGGAACAGGTGTTGTTTCTCTCCCAACCGGAGAAAATCCTTCTAACCCCCTGGGTGTAAATTCGAACACAGGGTTAGTGAACCCCCTTGTGCCAGGCATGGTTTCAAACATGGGAATTTGAAAACATTCTCATGCCATTCCCTTGTGTTAACCCAAACCCACCAATTTGTATGGTTTCGCTTGCAGGTAATGGCATATTTTGGTTTGCCAGTGGTCTCGAAGGAGCCTCATACCATGACTGGGGCACATGTGATGGTCTTTCATAATTGTGATTACTAGTCTAACCATTTGTTTGTCCGTTAATTTGCATAGGTTGTTTATCTCTAGCCAATCTTTGCTGAGGAACATTTTCATTTTCCTAAACATGCCTTATGACAATTGATTGATGAGAATTCATTTGATCCATGAAGGATGTTACCCATCTTTCCATTGTATACATTAACTGTTGTCCCATAGCATCTACCAAACCTCCCTATGGATTCATTGGTTGGGTAGAAGGGGCAGTGGATGGTTCAGTTTCATGGCCCTGTCTGATGTTTTGGCTTTGTTGTATATGTCCTGAAGTGCTAGTATCTTCGACCAATTGTGCAGGAATATTTGAAGCAGACACATCTATGGGATGTGGCGCACTGCCATCTTCTGGGTTATTTAACTCCAGATCTTCCTCCACACCCTCTTCAGGGTGTTTATTTTCTCCTTGTTTTCGACGTCTAGCCATTTAAAAGTGTCCCGCCAGGCGTGCCAAAAATATATGTTATTTTTTTTGACTTTCAAGGGTTAATGATGTAAATTTAAGCGTGCCAGTAAGGATTAATCAGTCCTTGCAGAAAATTTCAATTACTAACCAATTATTAGACGATTATGTTGAAGTTCTTTCAGCCTCAATGAAGAGAACTTTTACTGGTGGCTTTGCTTTTAGGAGAAACTTATAAATGATAACAAATGCAGGACAGTTTTATAACCTGAATTTCATTAAGTAAACGAAAACTTACAATGGACTTTCACTGACCCAGCCTCGAAGAGGTTCACAGCAACACACTATTTGAAACTACTCTTAGAAAATGAAGTGCAGTACATGAATTGAAGTGCTGGAAATTTAAAGCTGGAAAGAAAAATGAAGTAAATAAACTGATTTTTGGATCTGAGTCTGGGTCTCTCTCTGTTTAGCCTTCTCTGCTATTTATACTTTCTAATAGTAACCGTTGAAGTGGCCTTTTTAATCGTCAAAATGCACCTCCACGATCTCTAGTCATGGTCTTGCACAATGAGCTCCCACTACGCTACCTTTGCAGTTAGGCTTCCCTCTTGAATTTGAATTTGAATTGTAGGTAGCCTTTAGGCCATGTCATCTCATTCCTTTCGATTGTTTCAATGCTATGCAGATCCATTACTACCAATATGAACTGCCACGTGTTTGTCTTTGATTAGAGACTTGTATTAACTCTCTAAATTGCCCTTTAAATGCCACATGTCAAGCTGCGATTAGCTTTTACAAAATATACAACCAACAGATATGATTTGAAAAGTGTTAATTTTTAATTAGTTATGTACTCAATTATATAGAAATCACTACCTTTATATATTATTATAGATGTATTTGTAAATACAAAATGTAAATCTTAAAAAAATAGAAAAAAGGTAGTCTTCTTGCCATCCACTGATGCTTTCCATGCAGTTAATTTTCATTTCAATTTGTAATTATTATTACTATTATTTTTAAATTTATGAGATCATTACTCATGCGTCATAGGTCTCGTAGCTTTTATATATATTTTTTTATTTTGTACCAATTATATATGAGGTTCCATTCTATTATGAGTTTTTTTTTATTATTATTTATTTATCAGCAAAAGTTAGTTGTTAGTTTGTTAGATTAGCACCTATGGGAGAAAATTTCCCCACCCTTGGCAAAGCACCTAAATGCTTGCACTCTCTTAATTCAACCCCCCCCAAAGGGAATTGAATCCATGACCTCCTTGGGACTAAACCCTAAGGAAGGTATGGTGGCCAATTAGGTTAGGCCTAGTTGGTTCCATTCTATTATGAGTTGAGATCATAATCTTAAATTCATAAGACTTTTTATGTCCACTTTACCCTTATTTGCAAGGCTAATGTATTTCACCTTTGAAAAATCTTAAAAACAGTTTTAAGGACGTTGTTAGAGCATCTCTAACCTATTAGACATGATGTTTGGGGGGATTTACGTGTAGGTTTTAATAAATGGATTTATTATTCAATAAGTCTTGTGATAATTAACAATATTTTTCATCAAATACTATTAAAAAAATGTCACTAATTGTTAATTTTTAGCGATGATTTAAAAATTTTGTCACAAAAACGTCACTAATTATAAGTTTTATCGGCAATTTAAAAAAAATTATCACCAAAAAAATTACTAATTTTCAGCTTTTAATGACAATTTGAAAAATTCGTCATAAAAAAATATCACTAATTATAAGTTTTAGCGACAATTTATTAAAAAAAAAAAGTCAATAATTGTCAATTTTTTTCGACAAGTGCACAAAAAATTATTTTTATCTACGATTTTACTATGACTAACTTTCAATAGGACTTGATAAGAATTAAGTCAAACTATTAGGACCTATTGGTAATTTATCTTAATCCAAAGCAAAGCAAATCAAAAGCAAAAAACATCAACCCCATAGTCACCCAAAAAAGCCTATCAAACCCAAAAAAGCTTCATCAACTAGCATTAGGGTCATCCTAACCTGGTGCAAGTTGTAACCAAAATCATTGACAGAGTACTGTGACCCTAGAGATGCTGATCTTACCCACATAGCCACTCTACTTTTGATTAGATCACTTAACTCATTCATATTAGGCTAAATCTTATTGAAGACACAATCATATTCCTATGCCTCCAAGTAGACCACGACACTGCTAGAGGGATGGCTTTCCAAAATTTCTTACATGGTGTCTTAAATTTGAGTACTACTATAAGGTTGTTACATGGTGTCCTAAATTCTATGTTACACAGACTCTTTAAAATAAATCAAATACTCGTGTCGGACACCCGACACTTGGATAAGGGTATGGAATATATGTCAGATACTTTTAAATGGATACTTCTTATATATAATTATATATAACACTATTATTATATGTACATATAGTTATATAATTGTTATAAATGTCATTTTGACACTATAAATTACATATAGTACCATTTTATCTTACATACTAGATTAAAAATATAAAAATATGACATTTTTTTTCCAAGTCTGCGTACCCTTAAATTTATAATTTGATGAGTCCGACCTCTAGATACATACCCACAACCGACACCCGTACCCGAGTCCATGTAACATAGCCTAAATTTGAGTACTTTTTCTTTTGTTTCAATTTTTGGGAGAGGATGTTCCTTGGGGTTGGTTTGATCTTGGTAGGGTTTCTTAAATTTGGTTTTTTGAATTTATTTATTTATCAATAAATCTTCTTTTTCTAAGGTGTTGGTGAAGGATGAAGAGATTAAGGAGAGATGGAAGAACAATTTTGAGAAACTATTAAATGAGGAACATGGAGGAACATCAATAGGGGAAGAAATAGCCAGTAATACGATAAACCAAGACTATAGGTTCTATCGCAAGATTAGGAACTTTAAGGTGGAGATTGCACTTAAGAAGATGAAAGCATATAAGGCTTTAGGACCCGATGATATCCTTATTGAAACTTGAAAGTGTTTGGGTAAAAAGGAGGTTGCTTGGTTGACTAGGTTGTTTAGCAAAATTTTGTTGACTAGGAACATGTCAAATGAGTGAAGGAAGAGTATTTTAGTGCCAATCTATAAGAATAAAGGAGATGTCCATAATTGCAACAACTATAGAGGAATCAAGTTAATGTGTCATATAATGAAAGTGTGGGAGAGGGTGATGGGACGCCGATTGCAAGACATAGTAGAGGTGTCAGAGAATCAATTTGAGTTTATGCCTGGCAGGTCAACAACAAAAGCGATCTATCTTTTGAGGAGAGTAATAAAAAAGTATAGGGAAAAGAAAAGAGATATTCATATGATGTTTATCGACCTTGAGAAAGCATATGATAGAGTGCCTCAGGATATAATATGGTGGGTGTTAGAGAAGAAATGAGTGATAAAAGTTTACATCGATGTGATTAGGGACACGTATGAAGGGGTGGTGACCACTATTAAATCGCCAGCTGGAGAGACGAATGAATTTCCTATTACTGTAGGGTTACACCAAGGATCTATATTAAGTCCTTATCTTTTTGCTTTAGTTTTAGTTATGGATGAGTTGACGAGAAATATTCAGGATGACGTGACATGGTGTATACTTTTTGCAGATGATATCGTGTTAGTGGATGAGACTAAAGAAGGAGTTAACACAAAATTTGAGATTTGAAGAAAAACACTTGAATCTAAAGGATTCCGGATAAGTAGAACTAAGACAGAGTACATGGAGTGTAAATTTAGTAACAGTAACAATGAAAGCAAAGGAGAAGTGAAAATTAAGAACCAAGAACCTCTAAGAGTGAACATTTTCGTTATTTAGGGTCGATTATCACAACAGCGGGGGAGATTGATGCGGATGTGGCCCATAGGATTAAGGCGGGATGGCTTAAGTGGAGAAGTGCGTCTGGGATACTGTACAATAAACGAATACCCACTAGACTAACATGAAGTTCTATAGAATGGCTATTAGACTAGCGATGTTGTATGGGACAGAGTGTTGGGCAACCAAGAAACAACATATAGATAAGATAAGAGTTGCTGAGATAAGGATACTAAGGTGGATGTGTGGCAAGACTAGACAAGACATAATTAGGAATAAGTGTATTCAGGAATGGGTAGGAGTAGCATCGATAGAAGATAAGTTGAGAGGGAATCGATTGAGATAGTTTGGTCATATTCAACAGAGACCAACAGAGGCAGTAGTGAAAAGATGCGATGCAGTGACGATAGATGGAAGTGTTAGGAGACCGGGTAGGCCTAGATTAACGTTGGCTAGCATTGTAGATAGAGATATAGCTTTACTTAATTTGACTAACGAAATGGCCTTTGATAGAGCCATGTGGAGAAGAATGATTCATGTAGCCGACCCCATTTGATGAGACTTAAAGCTTGGTTTGGTTTGGTTTGCGTGAGGGGAACAACTGAGACAAGAATACAAAATTATATGTTTTTTTTATATATGGAATAGCTTAATAAAACAAGCAACAAAAGTATGACCTTGAGATAAATTTCTTCTCATGTAAGAGTAGAAAAGAGAAACATCAATACATTATACATAATGGTAGCAATACAATAGAAAACTCCAATCCAAATATAGCAATTACAACTAAAGCCTACTGAGGCCATCAAAAAAACCATAAAAATTAAAACAATGAAACCTCATATAACATGACAAACAACTTGAAAGAATAGTTTCTCCTAAAGATGAAAAACAATCCAAACAATATCCTTTCCAAAACATCAGACCCATAGTACTCATATTAGTTGTTCTGGTTCATAATCTCATCCCCCCTCGCCTAACTGGTTTGGGTCAGTAGGCTGTTGAAACGTAATTACCTTCGACATTTTTCTTATGCCAAAGTGCATAAGTAGAAGCCAAACATGAGTGACAAATTGTCCACCGCGTCTAAGCTCTTGAACATGGTTTTTCGCGGGGCAATGACTCGCCGCATAGCATAACATCTCCACCCACACATTACTCATGATCTTCCACTTGTTCTCTTTCTCCATCAAACTACATACAAGTTTGTGTATGTTATTTATTATCATATTGTTGGAGTCCAATTCTTTCTGAAGCAGCAACTTATACGGTCCAACTTTAGATGACGCGGATTCACTTGATTCAAAAAATTTCTTCACATTAGTATAAGCCTGCATAACCATGTCATTATTGTTATAGAATGGTAAACTAGAACGACATATGAATAGAAGATACATCATGTAATATGATAATGTTTTGGTTGTTTCTATTTCCTCTGTGACCAACCCAGAACCTTCCAACTCTGAATGATAGCAAACATCTGTAGCAACATGCCAAATGACAATACTTTCCTCAAATTCTAGATCGATAATCCACTTAAACTCATTTAGATATCCATAACTCCCAAGGGTCCACTCACTTATTTTCATAGTGGAAACCTGAGATGTTTCAACTTCTGAAATATGTTGTGCCTTCTGCTGAACCTGATTGATAATTAGTTCTTTCAAACTAGGATGTATTGGGCTCGATTGCAAGCTGAATCTCGCCCACATTTCTTCCTTACCACAAAATGACTCCACTATAATATTGAACATTTTTGACTTCTTTTTGACGGAGAAATTCAACAAGCTGAATTGTCCCATAAGTTCAGACCACCTTTTACTTTTAAAGATCACAAGTTCATGGAGATCAAAAATTGGTGTGACCAACTTACTCGGATAATGCTTAAATGCCCAGACAATTGCCCAATCTGAACGAAGTTGCTCAAGAACTCCAACTATCTCTGAAAGAAGCAATCCAACAAGCAGAGTTATGGTAATCGGAAGATCAATGTGCAAATTTGTAGGAGGCGTAGGAGGCATAGGAGGGTTTTTCAACATGCTAACCAACCACGTTAACACCAAAACAATGCAAGACAAGCTAATAAATCTGAGAATACTTCCCCACAATGTAAAAATTGTGCCTACTTTGCTAAAAAGTATGTCATACATCAACCCCAACTCAATCTCAATTAATTTGAAAGTATTGTGAACACTACCCCTTTCAACCACCAATTCGTGGAATTCTTTTACCAATTTGCCTAGTTCGGACCTACCAGGCTCATAATTGAGAGCATAAGGCTTTAAGATATGGAGATAGGAATATGCTTGCAGCACTAGCTTTCCATTAGGTTGGAGTGCTCGTGCATTACTAATTTTGCTAATTGTGGATTGATCCAACTCAACAAAGCCCTCATACTTGTCTATAGTTCTTGACTTGATCACCCACACTCTCTCTCCATACTTAAGAAGTCCAGGAAAAAACATTAACAAGGATAGGAGGTAGAACAGATACCTAGTATCCCATGCATGATACATGATATAAACTACTCTTAGACCTAGTGTAAGTAGTCCTGTTAGGTGTTTCAGCCACATCTGATTTTCTTCCAAGCGTAAGATAGTTATATTATCTGGACCTCCAAGATAGAATAAGATTATCGGTGCCAATAAACCCTTCAACAGATCGATTGCATAAATATCCTGATCATCACCTTGAAGCTTGGAGAGCTTCCCAAGAGCGATTGCTGCAGACAAGTCAGAGAGCAGGTAAAGAAACGAAACAATTGCAGTGATCGGAATCCCCATTGTACTCTTTCTGCGAAGTAGTCCCAAAAACAGAAGGTATAATTGAGTCAAGCAGATGAATAGAACTAAAGCCCTCAAGTCCCAATGATCCAATATTCTTTTCTGCATTTCCATACTTCGTGATTATCTCTTCTATGCTACAAAGGTGGATGGAAAAATAAAAATGAAAAAAGTTTAACAAAATTAATTACAATCTTGATAAATGTGCAATGAACATGAGAGAGTGCCCTACACTTACATCTGTCTCATTTGGTATGTGTGTGTGTCAAGAGTTTCAAGTGCAATTCAAGTTGTCGCCTTGTACATCATCTTTCATAAAAATGTGAATACTCTCCATTGGATGTCACACATTAAAAAGGCTAATAATGGTGATGCATCAAAGGTTGCAGTACCACACACAAGGGTTTTATGGACCAAACGTTTTTGTTCTCAAAAATTAAAATTTTGTTACAAAAAATATTCGGGTACTACTTGATGTCGCTGTGAGAGTCGTCACTAAAAGGTCTCATCCCAAAAAATAAAAAATGGACTTTTAGTGATAAATTTTGAAAATATCATCAATATATACACTTTGCAATCATCCATTCCCTTTATTGATGTAATATTATCATATGTTTATCAATAAAAAAAAATTCTTTTGCTGATAAAAAAAAATGAAAAAAACTAGAGAGGAGCTGCCTCAAAAAAATTTAAGGTGTTAGGGATATTTGTATTATATCCCCCAACACTAGGCCAACATTGGACAAATTTACATGCGTGCCATCTAGTTTAGTCAAACTCCATCGGTGCCACTCTATGCATGGCTTCATCATGTTATATGTATATATAAACAAGAATGGACCTGCGGACTGGAAAATGAGGGTGATTGTCCCTTACAATTTCAAAATCCCTTTAACTATTGAATTTTCACATATATTGGCTCACCATCCCTAGATATTAAATTTTCATAATTTTCACGCTATTTTCATTGAGAAAATATTATTCAATATTTTAGTATTGATTATATTAGAAATACTTTTAAGTATATGTATCCGTGTCTATGCATATTCATTTATTCATGAGAACTGAGTGACTATTTCAGCAAATAGTGACAAGCATTAGTGAAGATATCATCCAAACTAAGTGTTACAGGCCACCATTTAATTGTCATTCCATATGATCATAGTACATACTGTTGGAAATTATGGTTTGTATAGGCTTATTTTGGGCTATCTTTCAGCCCAAATTTAAGTGGGGCTCACACGTCTTTTGAGATGGGTCCAAAGAGGTGACGTGTTCCTTACCACATGGCAAGTTATACGGTGAACACGATTCGTCAAAACCATTTATGAGTGAATGGGAAGTTGCAGAGTCAAATGTAAGTTTCCTTAAATTGGTTGTCTCACATTAAAACTTGAAGAGAGCTTGTGTGAGTATATAAGCTCTAGGTGGACATACTTGGGTTGGGTCCCAAGGGGCGCCCCAAGTTTTGTAAGGAAGAGAGTTATAGACAAAGTGGGCTTGGCCCAAAAACCACCACACGTGCGCGCCGCCGCCGTACCGAGTGTCGGTTGGGTTGGGTCCTAACTTTAATTTTTTAAACAAAATTACTTTGAATTTTTTTTTCCCTTTTTCAAATTCTTACGAGAATAATTCAAACATTTGCGCCAAATTCGAAATTCAAATCTGAATGTTGGCATCCCTTCCTTCTCTAGGCACCTGTTTTCACTCTGGCAGTTTTTCGACAGTTTTTAGATTCGCACTTGTTCAGAGGGCTTCCAAACCCATCCGAACAATCACTATCTTGCCTATAAATTCAAACCTTCTCCAACCAATTCTCTCACTCATTTTCTCCTCTTCTCAGTGCATACCCTTCTGCATATTGTCTTTCTAATTTTTTCCTATAAGAGAGATACAATTTAGTCTGTTTGCCAGGCCCAGATTGTAGTGCTGCGATTTTGGGATTTAGCCATTGCATCCTGGGAGGTCGGCGTCATCTATACTCGAGCACCCTGGTGACGAAGTAACGATCTTAAGGAAAGTGTGTCCAACACAAGTCTCGGCTATCTTTCTTTTCTACAATTCTATACAGCAATAATCGGTAAGTCTATTTTTTATTTCAATTAATTACAATGTGTATTCTTGTTCTAGTTTTATACTTGAACAAGAAAATTCTTTCCTTCCTTCATTTTTAGAAATAATTCTTTTCTGAGTTTTGGACAATAAAGTGTACATTTTGAAAATTATTTTTAGAATTTTATTTTCCAGTCGTGTTTTATTTTTAAATACACACAGTTTGCTATTAATAAATAGTTTCCTACAGCTTAAGATCGTTAGCTTTCTTCTTCTTTTTTTTAGGTGTGTATTTATTTCAGTTACTGAACTGTGATTTTCAAAAACATGGCAACGGATAGTGCTGAGACTATTCTGAACGTGACAGCAATAGTCTCGGTACCACCGCCAGTGACTCCTACGGTGCCAATTAACCATGGAGAAAAACCAGAGAAATTCAATGGGACAGAGTTTAAGAGATGGCAGCAAAAAATGCTCTTTTATCCTGCACTTTTACATTTGGCCCGGTATATTCGTGAGGAAGCCCCGAAATAGACTGAGTGGGAGGACGTTGATCGTCAACTAGTTACTGCAATAGATGCCTAGAAGCAAGGTGATTTTTTGTGTCGGAATTACATTCTTAATGGACTTGACAATTCTTTATACAATGTGTATTATGTAAAGAAAATGGCCAATGAACTTTGGGAATCTCTTGAATTGAAGTATAAAACTGAAGATGCCGATGCAAAGAAATTTGTAGCTGGACGTTTTCTTGATTTTAAAATGTTAGATTCCAAAATGGTGGTTGGCCAAGTTCAAGCAATTCAGTTGATTCTACATGATATCATTTCCGAAGGAATGGTTCTGAGTGAATCATTTCAAGTTGCTACTATTATTAAGAAACTTCTGCCAGGATAGAAAGATTTCAAACATTACCTTAAGCACAAACGCAAGGAAATGAAGTTAGAAGAACTTATCATGCGACTGAGGATTGAAGAGGACAACTGAAAATTCGAGAAGAAGTTTGGGAACCAAGTCATGCAGGTGCAGACACCCCATTTTTGACAGCCCCTAAGACTTGGGAGCCTCAATCTGAACACTCGATGATGAAAATTACATTATGCAAATTGTTCGAATCTTCAGCAAAAGAATTTGGTTTCGAGCTTTAAACCCAAGCCTTCCACCCAATTCAGGCCAATTAATAAGCAGCGGGGCCAAAAACAATTGGCAAGCCGGCCAATTAATGAGTAGGCCATACAAAATATTGGCCGGCCGGCCATGTTCAAGACCTTCCCTAAGGGTTTAGGGTTAGAAAATTTTGCCAAGAGCCAAAGAATTGCCACACACTCTTCCTTCTTCTCTTGCAATATACATACACCATATATACACTTCCTAAGCCTAAAATTAAGCCCTTTTGTTGAGATTCTTGAACACAAATTTCAGCTTTTGAGAGTGTTCAACTTGTGGTTTGTAAACTAGAAGAGCATCCACTCTTTAAAAGGTAATCTTTAAGCTTTTGTACCATATTTTACTATCTCTTTTCTTTTCTTTTCTTTTTCACACTGTTTTTAAGAGTGTTTTTAAGCTTTAAAATGTGATCTTAAGTCACAAAAAAAAAGGAGGGGTTAGCCACCTTTCCTTAGGCCTGTTGGTTGGTTGAAACCCCTTGGCTTTAGCTCACTCTTGCTCACTTTTTCCACCTCAAAAACTCAATTTTCAACACTATTTTTGTGCTATTTTAGTGTTGTTTTGTGTGTTAAATTATGTTTTAAATACTATGGATGTGTTGTTGTAAGTCTTCATGGATATAGCTTTCAATCCATTTGAGTTGATAGTCTTTTCTTCAACTTTTTTTTTTTATAGCTTTTATACATGCCCATACCATTGTAATCACCCACTTTTCAATAGCACTCTGCAATCTCCCTCCTTTCTTTGTTTCTTTGATTAAAGAATTGTATCAAACAAAAAATTGTTGTTCAAGGAATAAGAAAGAGACCTCCCATGCTTAATGATTTAATCTCTTTGGAGGTTCATTACCAAGGTATTACATCTCTCTTATGCTAAGCACAATCTCTTATTTGATACCTCTCTTTATCGCCGGTGCATTACCTCTAAAGGACTAACTTTCTAGTTAGACCACTGGAAATAACAAAGGAAATGTTCATTATAGCTTATTATCAAGTTTGGATTTAGAGTCATTATCGCTCATTTTGGGTTTGGCTATGTCATTATTGGTCTTTTGAGTTTGACTAGTCATTATTGCTCATTTTGGGTTTGACTCCAAATTCATTATCACTTGTAAATGATTTTGATTTTTCTTTGTAAATTCATCCGTAGAAAAGGGCTTGAAAAGCTCATTTATTGGGTTAAGTCCATGCTTGCTATCTTTATTACTTTTGGACTTAATAGACGTAATCTACACTTTTGGACAAAAAGAAAGAAAATATAAGAAAATGGAAAGGTAATACAAAAGAGGCTAATAAAATTGGGATAAAAAGGTAAAAAATGTAATAAAATTTGAATAGGTTCAATAGGACGTTATATTGAACCTATTGCGTCTTGAATCATTGCATACTTTCTAGTGATGTTTAATGGTTCATGAAGCAATGTCTACCCCTTCCCTTGAGGAAACTCCATGATAGGGATGAGGTATTATCTATCTTTCGTTTCATTTTATTGAACTTATGTCCTATGGGTTCTAAGATCATCACGCAACAAATTTGCGACAATTGATGATTTGTGAATCGAATCTACTCCTCCCTTAATCATCTTCATGATAGGGAAGGGTAGAAAGGATAAACATCTCCTCGAAACACTCTATTTTTGCTCTGTTTCAGCTCTATGTCAGCAGGGTATCCCTCAAAAACAGTGGCCGGTCGGCCACCATTATGTACGGCCGGCCACTTATTTTTGTATAAGTAGTGGCATTTTTACAATAGAACATAGTAAAATCTGAGGCCAAAACAGAATAAGTTTCTAAATGCAAACAGAGCAGATTCTGGCAGCAAACAAAGAGGTTTCTGGGAGGATGTTCTTGATCTCGCGCATGTGGCTCCTCGCCTCCCGTTTAAGTCCATTAAATTAGTGCTTTAATATTAGTATGTGTAATTAATTAGTTAGCTTAATTTGAATTTGTAATAGCTAGTTAATTTAGTTAATTTATTTGATGTTGTAATAATTAGTTTAATTAGGACATTCATTTAGACCCTCTTGTGCGAGGGCAAATTTGTAACACTTGTAATATTTATATATCTTCTAACCCCTATTTTTTTCTCCCTTTTATTTATATGCTTATCATGGTAGCATAATGTTTTCCATTCTCATATCATCGCCATGCTTCGTATCCATGTTTTGCATGCATTAGATTCGGTTCATCATTCTAACATTGTTGTCATTTCCTAGTTACTTGAATATGTACATTGCGCATGCTTTGAGTTGATCTATATGACATGTTAAATAAACCAAACCTAGTAGTTGCATTTTGTATGTGTTGCATTAGTCACTTTACATATTAGGAACATGCATTTTTCTAATTATTTTTTTCTCTTTGGCTAGCCTCGGTTGAGTACTAGGTGAGTATTTTTGCTTTAGCATATTACATGTGTGTTTGTCTTGCCCTATCAAGCATACTACCATGAGGGTACGTGCTTATTTGAAATAGCTCTTTAAATGCCTGTGGATGAAAGCTATTTCGCTTAAATTAGGATGACTTTGACAAATGTACATACGAGCTTACTTTTTTAGTAGCACATATTCAAAACTCTTTTCAAACAAACATGAAATCGAAGCATTCCAAAGCAAGTGACATGGTCTATACTTGTTTGTTTCACATAGTAATGTTAATATATTTATAAAATCAGAACAAGAGCATATAATGTTGATAAAAATCACATCATGATTAGTAGAGGCCGATTTTTGATCGGGTGAGTATGGTGCTCAATTCATGACCTTCAGGTCTCATACCTAAGTTCTCGAACCGAGGCAACTTTGGTTATGACGGACAAGTGGCCTTTGGCACAAGTCACGGGCTTCTTAAATTTTTTGAAAATATTTAGGTGGCAACTCTGAAATCTAGCAATACAGTCCATTTTTGGCATCTCTAATGATTAATGGACTTTTTAGGATTTGTCGGATTTGGACTCTCATTCATTTTTCTAATTCACATTGCACTTGTGAAACCAGATTCAGAACCATGGGAGTCCGAACTGTAGGGCTATCGTACCCGGGGGGGACTAAACCCCTCTGAGAAGCACGAAGAAACAGCTATAGCAGGTTAAGGCAAATGTTGTGGAACAATGACAAAGTTTGAGGTTCAACAACAACAAAAAGAGAAAGCATGATGGCAAAGAGTCCAAGCAAGGCTTCAAAAGTGAGAACAACAAAAGATTCAAAGGGAAGTGCTATGCGTGTGGTGGTAATGAACATCGAGCAAAGGATTGTTAAAGCCGCAAAGATAGAGCAAGTTCTAGCAAGAAATCGGCACAAGCCAACATAACTGAGGGTTACAATCTTTCTAAGGGAATGACAAACATCAACCTTTCTACAGTAGTCTCTGAAGCTAACTTGGTAGGAAACCCTAAAGAATAGTGGGTGGATACTGGAGCAACCCACCATATTTGTGCCGACAAGCAAATGTTCACAACCTACAAAGTTGTGGAAAATGACGAAAAATTGTTCATGGAAAACTCCTCCACATCAACTGTTGAAGAACAAGGGAAGATAGTGCTAAAGATGATCTCGAGGAAAGAACTCACTTTTAACAATGTACTCCATGTTCCGAAAATTTGCAAAAATTTAATTTTTGGGTCATTGTTGATTAAGAACGGATTTAGGCTAGTATTTGAATCTGAAAAGATTGTACTTACTAAGGCTGGGATGTACGTAGGCCGTGGGTATATGACTAATGGGATTTTAAGCTTAATGTGTTAACTATTGTACCAACTATTGCTTCTATGAATAAGAACACATCTTTTGCTTATATTGTTGATTCTTCTCATTTTTTGCATGGTAGATTAGGACATGTAAATTATGGTTCTTTGCGAAGACTTGTTAATTTATAAAGTTTACCTAAATTTAATCTTGAACCTAATCATAAATGTGAAGTATGTGGTAACGCTAAAATGACTAGTGGATCTTTTAATAAAATTGAAAGAAGTATTGAATTATTAGCTTTAATTCACACCAACATTGGTGATTTAAAATTTGTGCAAACAAGAGGTGGTAAAAAATATTACATAACTTTTATTGATGACTGCACTAGATATTCATGTGCATACTTATTGTCAAGTAAAGATGAGGCCTTAGAAGTTTTTAAGCAATATAAGGTAGAAATTGAAAATCAACTTGACAAGAAGATTAAGGTTGTAAGAAGTGGTAGAGATGGTGAATATGATGCAACATTTGATGAGTTTTGCTCAGAAGTTGGTGTCATTCACCAAACTACTGCACCTTATTTTCCTCAATCAAACGAAGTGGCTGAAAGAAAAAAACTCACTCTTGAAGAGATGATGAATGCCATGTTGATAAGTTCGAGTTTACCCCAGAACTTGTGGGGAAAGGCTATTTTATCAACAAATTATATCCTAAATAGGATACCCCACAAGAAAACTAACCAAACGCCTTATGAATTATGGAAAGGTCATCGACCTTCTTATAATTATTTAAAAGTGTGGGGGTGTTTAGCAAAAGTGGCGGTTCCTAGTCCTAAAAAGACTAAAATTGGACCAAGAACCGTTGATTGTGTATTAATTGGTTATGCCAATAATAGTAGTGCATATTGGTTTTTGGTATTTAAATCAAGTATTCTTGATATACAGACAAATACTATTATTGAGTCAAGAAATGTATCTTTTTTTGAACATATCTTTCCTTGGAAAAAGGAAGAAGAAAATCAAATTCCTGTAGATACAGAGACAATGATTAAATAAGCTGAGTCATCTGAATTAGAAGAGCCAAATTCTAATAAACAAACTTTTAATGATGCCATAGAAAGTGGCAAAGACCAACAAGAAAATGAGCCTAGATGTGGAAAGAGACTAAGGACATCTATTTTTGTCCAAATTTTCTAAGCCTCAAAGCTTTAATGAAGCAATGTCAAGTCCTGAAGTACTATTGTGGAAAGAGGCTATAAATGGCGAAGTTGAGTCCATTCTACAAAACCATACTTGGGAATTGGTAGATATTCCTCCATGGTGCAAACCACTTGGAAACAAGTGGATTTTCAAAAGGAAATGAAAGCAGATGGGTCAATTGATAAGTACAAGGCTCGCCTTGTAATTATGGGATATAGACAAAAGAAAGGTCTTGATTACTTTGACACTTATTCCTTTATAACTAGAATAACATCCATTCGCATGTTGATTACTATAGCAACGTTGTATAATCTTGAAACACATCAGATGGATGTTAAGACCGCCTTCTTAAATAGAGATTTAAATGAAGAAATTTACATGGAACAGCCCAAAGGATTCAAAGTTCCTGGCCAAGAGAAGAAGGTTTGCAGACTTGTCAAATCCCTATATGGATTAAAGCAAGCACCGAAACAATGGCATGAGAAATTTGATCATGTTATGATTTCGGATGGTTTTAGAATAAATGAGTGTGACAAATGTGTCTATGTCAAGAATACCGACAAAGGTTATGTCATCATTTGTCTCTATGTAGATCCTATGCTCATCATTAGTAGCAATATTGAAATGATAAAGTCTACCAAGAAATTGTTAAACAAAAGGTTTAACATGAAAGATATGGGAGTAGCAGATATCATACTTGGAATGAAAATTTCTAAAATATCTGATGGGGATGCTATATCTTAATCTCACTATGTTGAGAAAATTCTGGGAAAATTTGGGAAGCATGACAACCATCCTGCTAAGACACCTATAGATGCTAATGCTCATTTATTAAAGAATACAGGAGAAAACATATCACAAGTAAAATACTCTCAAATCATTGGAAGCTTGATGTACTTAATGAATTGCACACGGCCCAACATAGCCTTTACAGCAAATTAAGTAAGTACACAAGCAACCCAGGGAAGGATCATTAGATAGCTACAATTAGGGTGCTTAGATATCTAAGACATACCCAAACTTACGGATTGCATTATACCAAATATCCAACAGTACTTGAAGGGTACAGTGATGCGAATTGGATATTGGATACCAATGACTCAAAATCCACTAATAGATATGTTTTTACTCTGGGAGGCGCAGCAATCTCTTGAAAGTCCTCCAAGTAGACTTGCATTGCAAGGTCCACAATGGAATCCAAATTTATCGCTTTAGATAAAACATGAGAAGAAGCAGAGTGGCTTTAAAATTTTCTAGAAGATATTCCAATGTGGCCACAGCCCGTGCCAACTATATACATACACTGTGACAGTGAAGCAACAATAGAACAGGCACTTAATCATATGTATAATGGTAAGTCTCGACACATTTTTTGACGTCATAATACCGTTAGACAGTTACTCTCAAATGGTATAATTACCATTGACTATATAAGGTCTAAAGATAATATTGCGGATCCGTTAATAAAAGGGCTAGCTAGAGAACAAGTGTTTAGTTTATCGAGGGGAATGGAATTAAAGCCTATTAACTAAGAATCGCCATAATGGCTACCCAACCTAGCAGACTGGAGATCCCAAGAACTAGATTCAATGGGACAATCGAATTATGGAGATTCCCCGATCACTAGAAGGGTTCTCTCTCCTAGCCATTTCTATGATAAGAAGAGTGATCCCTACAGCGTTATCAAAATAAGTTTTGCTTTTAATGATTCTTATATCTTGGTTATCCAAGTGGAGTGTGGCAGGACATTCTTAAAAAGAATCACCTATGTGAGTGTGAACTAGGCAAGTTCTATGAGAATTAAAAAGATGACTTCTTGAGAGCACTCACTGAGCCAGGTATTGTTCAGAGCCAAAATGAACACAACCGTAAAACAAGACTGTGTTTAGTAATACTCTGTGTGTAATCTATTGTCTAGGCTTACACCAACGGTTGAATAGTTTAAGGCATTGCGTCCACTGGACAACTAGTAAGTCCAATAGGTTTTCACTAGGAGAGGTTCAAAACCAAACGCTACCTATCCCGAAGCAAGGTATCTCCTTAATGTACTCTCTTGTATTTTTTGCATATTGTTGCATGTCCATTTCCGTCAACTCCATTCATGTGGGGGATTGTTAGAAATTATGGTGTGGATAGGCTTATTTTAGGCCATCTTTCAGCCCAAATTTGAGTGGGGCCCATACGTCTTTTGAGGTGGGTCCAAAGAGGTGATGTGTTCCTTGCCGCATAGCAAATCACACGGTGAAGACAGTTCGTCAAAACCATTTATGAGTGAATGGGAAGTTGACATCATTTTTAGGTTCATGAAATGGGAAGTTCAAGAGTCAAATGTGGGTTTCCTTAAATTGATTGTCCCACATTGACACTTGAAGAGAGTTTGTGTCAATATATAAGCTCTAGGTGGACATACTTGGGTTGGGCCCCAAGAGGCACCTCAAGCTCTGTAAGGAGGAGAGTTATGGACAAAGTGGGCTTGGCTCAAAAACCACCACACGCACGCGCGCGCCGCCGTCTGTCCGGCCAGCCCAGCCGAGTCATGTTGGGTGAGGGTTAGCTTGAAATTTTTTTTTTTCCTTTTTCAAATTTGCGGGAAAATTTGAAATCCTAACGGAAATAATTCAAACTTTTTGCGCCAAATTCGAAATTCAAATCCGAACGTTGGCATCCCTTCCTTCTCCGGTCGTCTCACTTCACTCTAGCAGTTTTCTGGCAGTTTCATATTTGCACCTGTTCGGAGGGCTTCCAAACCCATCCGAACAGTCACCATCTTGCCTATAAATTCAGACCTTCTCTAACAAATTCTCTCATTCGTTTTCTTCTCTTCTCAGTGCATACTCTTCTGCATATTGTCCTTCTATTTTTTTATGTAAGAGAGATACAGCTCAGTCTGTTCGCCAAGCTCAAATTGTTGTGCTACAATTTTGGGATTTAGCCGTTGCAGCCTAGAAGGTCAGCGTCATCTATACTCGAGCATCGTAGTGAGAACGTAACGATCTTAAGGAAAGTGTGTCCAAGACACGCTTCGGCTGTCTTTCTTTTCTACAATTCTATACAACGATAATCTGTAAGTTTGTTTTTTATTTCAGTTAATTACAGTGTGTGTTCTTGTTCTAGTTTTATACTTGAACAATAAAATTCTTTCCTTCCTTCATTTTCAGAAATAATTCTTTTCTGATTTTAGGAAAATAAAGGGTACATTTTGAAAATTATTTTTAGAATTTTATCTTCCAATCGTGTTTTATTTTTAAATACACACGGTTTGTTATTTTAATAAATAGTTTCCTATTGATTAGAGTGATAAGCAGATTATATAGAATACTAGACATAATTTAATAATCAAAAATGAGATTTTTATTGATAAATTTCATTTAGAAGTGTTTTAACCCAAGAAATCCATGAATGAATTTTTTAATTCACTTAGTCCCATGTATTTATAGTTTCATTCCATAAAGTCTTTTTTCTTGATTTACACTATCTTGTTAGACTCTTATGCCCTTATATTTAATATTGATATTTAATGTTGGGGGAGGAAAGAGAAGGGAAAGGACTCAGGTATAGGAAATTTCATACATCAATTAAATAACATTGATGTTATTATTTTATATTATTATATAATGTGAATATATTTTTAATTGACAACACATTAAAAATAATGTGAAAATTATCTCTCATCTGATGTAAACGTTCACAACACCTTTTCGAAAAATTCTCTCTCATCTAATGTAGTGATGTGAACGTTCACAACATGTGAACCTTCTTATTTTTAATTGATAACACATTAAAAATAATATTCATTATATTTTTAATTGACAACACATTCTTATTCACAACATGTAGTAATATGAACATTCACAACATGTAAACATTCTCTCTTATCTAATGTAGTGATGTGAACGTTTACATTCGTATGTTTTAGCATGAATATTCACATCATGTACTTGACAACACAATGACAATAATTCATTTCAAGTTAAGGCTTGTGGTTGTGTAGTTTGATGCAATGCTGATGTAACCCTTAACGTCACCTTTATCGCAATGTCATCTAATATGAACATTTACATTCACGTCACTACAACAAAAAAAGTCTTTGGTGACGAAAATGCATGACGAAAAAAAATTTATCTCCAAATATACATGTTTTAGAGATAAAAGTAAGATTTCGTCTCCAATTGTAGTATTTTTAGAGAGAAAAACCAAATTTCGTCACCAAATGCTTAAAATCAATAAAACAATTGGTGACGAAAATTTTATTCGTCTCTATATTTTATTTTTCGTTGCAAAAAAAATTCCCGCCCTTGGAAAATTTCGCAGGATATTTGGCGCCATTTTAGAGACGAAAATTTTCGTCACCATTGTATAAAATTTTCCGTGAGGAAATAATTTCGTCTCCTATAGTTTTATTATGCAAAACGACGTAGTTTCATGCTATAAGTGAGAAGCCCTCTTTATTTGCCCAAATCAGTTCCTATTTTGGAAAGCCTTCTTTGGGTTAGACATGAGTACTTGTTTAAATGGATTTTTCTACCATCATCGCCACCACTCCAACACCACCACTATCTCTGCCACCACAGATCCATTACCACCACTGATACTGCTGCCACCACTCAACCACCACCTCTCCTTTACTTCCATTGCCACAACCGCCACTACTCCACAACCACTGTAGCCACTACTCCACTACCGTTGTCACTCCACCACTACTATCACTACTACCACCACCTATTTCTTTTCTGCTCATTTTAGTGACGAATTTTTTTGTCACCTTAATTCATATCATTGGTGAGGAAAACTTTCGTCACTAAAATCTATTTGGTGACAAAATATTTCATCGCGAAAAACAATTAAAATAAAATATTATTTAGTTTTGGCGACGAAAATTGATGTTATAAAGGACGAAAAATTCAACATTTAGCGACGAAACATTTCGTTGCCAAAAATCAAAAATAGACGACGAAACTATTTTTCGTCACTAGGTACTTTCAATGATGACGTATAGGCCACCAACGTGGTGACAAATTTTTTTCGCTGCAGATCACTTTAGTGACGAAAATTTGTTGTTTGGAGACAAAATCAGTCTGTCACCAAAGGCCTTTTTTGTTGATGATCATCTGATGTGAATATTTACATTCACGTCATCAATAAAGAACCATGTTTAATTTTTTGTGTGTAATATATATCAACATTAAATAGTGGTGTGTAGGTAATGCATTTTTTTGAAGTGAAGATATAATGACAATCAACATTAATTGGAGCATGAAAAATTTAGGATATTTTAGTCTTCTTACCTCAAATAGGACCTAATGAAATAATCAAAAAGAATATGGATTTGATGGAATAAAACTCTTAAAAAGAGAATTTATCAAAAATAACTCTTATGAAAAATGTTATAGTAATGCTCATTATTAATTTTTAACTTTTTTGAGATACTAAGGTCTGGTTTGGTAAGTAGTGATTTTAGCTAAAAAGTCAAAAAGTTACTAAAAAAATCAAAAGTCAACAACCTATACTAAAAAGTCAAAAATTCTCTTTTCTCTCTACTTTTTCTATATTTTTTCATAAAAAACTAAAAACTTATTCTAAATATATTAATTTTTTTATATTATATTTTAATTAAAAAGTTAAAAAATTATTTAAAAAAAAAAAAAAAAGCATATTCTCAAACCACACCTAATTTAACAATTTATAAGTAATTTTTGTCAATTGAAAATAATAATAATAATAATGAAATTGAGAAAACAACTTTTCGGAACTTACCAGTTATATGATTGCAATCACTGTGTGCGTATCAGTGTGTGCGTCCGCTTCTGAAGTGTCGGCCGATCAGACCAATGTCAGCTTTGTTGTGAAAAAAAAATAATTTCAATAATTGTCAGACTGCATGAAGGTGATATTTGGACAAGTGTAGATCCGAGAGAGAGAGAGACAGAGAGAGAGAGACAGAGAGAGAGTTTGTGTGTGAGAAAGAGACTGAATAATTTATAGCGGTGCATACGTGTAATGCAAGTCATAAGGATTCTTGCATGTTGTACTCTCACCTTTTGTTTGATCGGAAGGTTTAAAAAGAAGTTTAAAATATATATATATATAATTAAGTAAAATATAAATATATTTTATTTTTATTCTTTTCCCTTTTCAAATTAATTTTTAAATTTTTTAAACAAACACAGCATTAAAAAAAATACTATTTGTATAAATTACACCAATAATACTTCGTAGTTCGAAAAAGTTGACTCAACAAGTGACTCGAATATTCAAAACGACGTCGTTTTGAGTATTCTTTTTTTTTTTTTTTCCTTTTTCTTGCTTTTGAATACAGACAGAGACAAAGGGAAGAGAAGAGACGAGAGACAGAGAGAGAGAAGAGAGAAGAGAAGAGGAGAGAGAGAGAAGAAGGAGAAAAGATGGAGATGGCAGTGATGGCGGAGGAGAAAGAGAAGGAAGATCGACGGAGTGGAAGCCTCCATTTTCATTGATTTGTTCATTTCCCTTTCTCTGCGCTCAACTTCCAAAGCTCCTTTTTTTTAAATTTGTTTGCCCCAACTTCTTAAAATAAACAAAATTTGTTTTGTCTCAACTTCTTAAAATAAACAAAACCCAAAAACTTACATCTGTTTCAGATTCTAAAATTTTTTTTTTTTACATTTTTTTTTTATGTGATGATTGTTGGTTGTTGATGATGATGTGTGTTGTTGTTGTTGATGATCTCTAGTGGATCTGGATCTGAAGATAAAGGAAAAAGAAAAGAAAAAAAAAATGTTGATGATGATAATGTGTTGATGATGATGATGATGATGATATTGATGAAGATATTGTTGTTGATGATGATGATGTGTTGATGAAGATATTGTTGATTGATGATAATGATGATGTGCTGATGAAGATGTTGTTGATGATGATGCCCAACTCCCCATTCTCTCTTTCTTTCTTGTCTCTTCTTTTTCTTCATCTTCTTTTTCTTCATCTTCGGGAAAAATATTAATAATAATAATAATAAACCAAAATAACATCGTTTTGGACTCGGACCATTCGAGCTCTATTATTTTCGAGCTACCAATCAGAACTGAAATTACACTTTCCCAACTATAGACTTTATCCACAATTTGTTTTGATTCGCACTGTTTTGATTTCAACAATTTGCTTTTTTTCTCAAAATAATCAACTTTTTTCTGTGTATATATATCTGAAAATATTGACACATGGTACAAAATCGTTAATTTTAGAATTAATTACATTTTTTATCTTTATATTTTGACTGAAATTTTATTTTAGTCATTATAGTTTTAATTTGAACAATTTGATGCCTACAGTTGAAGTCTAGTTTTAATGTAGTCATTCTATCCAAATTTCTGTTAATTTTGTCTATATGTACATGTTAGAAAATTAACAAATGTCTTGAAATTGTTAATTTTAAGCTCTAATTTGAATTTAAAAACTAAATTCAAATTACGCTTAAAATGTAATGACCAAATTGTTCAATTTGAAATTATAAAGACTAAAGTGAAATTTGGATCAAACTATAGGGATAAAAATTATAATTAACCTTTAATTTTAACATTGGAAGATATTAAATTAGTCAAATTAAAACAATAGAAACTGAAGCGAAATTTAAGTTAAGCTACAGAAATTGTAAGTGTAATTTATCCAAAATCATTTTTGATAATATCAGTGGTATGAAAACGGAAAATACATACAAATTTTATAATCAGAATGATGCGATGGGACATATCATTTTAAAACAAAGGTCTATCAATGTAATTTTTATTTTTAATAATGTAACTGTCACATTATTTTTATATATTTTACATGAAATTTCTATTTAATTTATTTTTTATTTTTTGTATTTTTTGCACTTTTATGCGTATAGAAAATACACTATATACGAAACAAAATTTAGTAACAAATTATTAATAAAAGTGCAAAAGTGTGGAAGTGTAAAAATATCCCCGTCCTTATTTATATTTATTAGTATCAAATACTTTTCTTGTTTATGGGTTATTGTATATGCTTTGATTGTGAGTATGAGAGATTGGACAACTGTCATTAGAATATGTATTCTACTGGATAATATTTTTTTCATATGCACAGTGGACAACTTTTCTCAAGAATTCTT
Source organism: Camellia granthamiana (assembly GCA_036172215.1). NCBI lineage: Eukaryota > Viridiplantae > Streptophyta > Magnoliopsida > Ericales > Theaceae > Camellia > Camellia granthamiana. The sequence goes on along the minus strand of CM069908.1, from coordinate 40,449,815 downwards.
TGAACTTTCCAACTATGTTGGCACATGGAAGGGTCAAGGTATAATACACTTTATTTTTATTTTTAGTGTATGTTGAAGTTATAATATATATATATTGAATTACTCTTAGAAGGCACTCATAACACAATTTAATACTAATCAAAATCAATTACTCTTATGCAATTGACCTATTGCTCTTATTTCGCCACCAATTTATTTGTAACCACAATTTATTTTAGATGAATAAAAAATATTGTACACAACAATTATCAAAACTGACATAAGAAAATGTAATAATTCATAAATTATTATGAACACATTCTAAAAGAGAACAAGCAATTTCTATTATGAGTGAAAATACATCTATCTATTTATCATTTTTTATTTATTTTTTTTGATCAATGAAGAAAAATGTCATTAAAAACACGAAATTAAAGATGTAAGAAGCTAAAGTGTCCTGAGAGAGATTCAAAGAGTGAACATCTCTTCTACTATTGCAACTGGCACCTACACAATCAATCCCTTGGCCTATCTAGGGAAATGCTAATAGATACACCCCTTGAAAGGGGTATACCATATGCACCCCTATCTATCTATCTATATATATATTATATAAGTAAAATGGGATTTTTAACTTTGAGAGCTTTAGGAGCTTCAAAACTCCAATCCAATTATGTTGATTTTTTGTTATTTTTTAAAAAGAGAAAAATATCATTGGCTACTAAAAATTAAAATTAAAGTTTAAAATTTAAAATTTAAAATTATAGTCAACAAAAATTATTGAATTCACCTATGGTTTAGGAATTTAAATTTCAAAATTTTATAACTAACAAAACACACTTACTTTAAGGAGTTGCTTTCCATAATAAAAATATACTATATATTTTACCTAGCTAATTAATCTTTCTTTCAATAGGAATTACTAAATCCCTTTCTCAAAAAAAAAAAAACAAAACAAAACAAAAACAAAAAGCTTATATTTCACTACTTCCACATAAAATTTTAATTTCTACAAGAATAAATATTCTTTACACCTCTCTCTCTCTCTCTCTCTCTCTCTCTCTCTCTCTCTCTCAAATGGTGATTATTAAGATTTCATTTGGTGTTTAAACATTTTTTTCTTTTTGTTGTTTTTGCCTTTCATTCAAGCTTAATCTTCATGTCCGTCGGGCTTCTGTTAACAATAGAACAACAATAGATTAGGCCCATATGTGAAAATAGAAAAATGAGTAAGAGCACTAGTGCTACTAATGATGTGACAGTGAGCTCCACCATGAATGATTTGATGTTTTGGCCTTAGTGTTGTATTTTTTTTATTTTTTTATTGAGTGTCATGTCATTAGTGATCTTTTTAGAACTCCAAAATTAGTGGTCTCTATCATTTTTGGTGAAAATAACCATGGATGCCTCCTTCAAATTCTAAGATAACTACAAATAACTGTTGGCCTCGATGCTAAGAGTAGGTGTAAGATTTTTTGCATGTTTGTTATTTTTAAGTCATATAATACGTGAATGTGCCATATATTATTAAAAAGTTAGAGTTTGTGGTTGATTATAGGTCTATCAAATAGATTATAAAAAAAATAAAATAAAAAGAATTGTATCATTTATTGATTTTATATATGTAATCTTTAAAAATCAATAATTATATTTTTCATAATTTTCTTTTCAATTCTATTCAATAACTATTTAATTTATTAATTAGTGTGTTTCTTAGGCGTAGAGTATACAAGTGACATAAAATTAGTATGTTTCTGAGCAAAAGAAACTTTTGATTTAAGAGGCTTTAGGAATTTCAAAGCATTAATATAAAATTTTTAATTTTAAAAGTTAAAGAATACAAATGATATAAAATTATTGATAGATTTAATCATATCTATAATTTTAAATTTAAAAAACATATATATATATTTATTTACAGAAAGTCAAATAAATAAATTTAACCATATGTAAGCCACATCTAATTTGATATTTGAAAATCCTTAAAAGGAAATTCTAAATTTAATTTTAGTATTATAAAATTTAAAATTATAAAAATATATTTTTCCAAAATATTATTCATTTTTTAAATATTTGAAACTAAAAAATATATATATAATTTAAGGCTTTTGACTTATCTAACCATATCTGATTTTCAAATTCAAATTAAAAAAAAAATGTATATAAAATGTCAAAAAATAATTTTAGCTATATCTTTTTGGTTAGATGGTAATTTTTTTTTAGCCATGTCTAAGCTATATTTAATTTTAAATTTAAAAAAAGTCCAAAGAAAACTTGAATCAAATATAATTTTAAATTATTTTTTGGCTTTAAATCATAATTGATCAAATGGTAAAAAATTTCAAGTACACATGTCATCATCTTATTGTAAAAATAAAAAAGTCTAAAATTTTTAAGTACAAACTTCAAAATTAATAATTACAAATATTTTTAAAAATTGATATAAAATTTCACTTGAATAAGTTGTATAATAAAACAAACAAATCCATAAAATTTACCAAATAAATTATTCAAAAAATAAAACCAATGATCTACATCTATTGTGAGTGCGACTCACATTTCACTTACTTTAAAACTATATTATACACCTACTGTCAGGATAAATTTTTATGGTCCATTGTATTTATATAATAGATATTAGTCAATTTAAATTGATTATTATAAAATATTTTTACTAATAGATCAATCAATTTTTCTTGATCAGGTGTAGGGTTAGAGTTAAAACATGACCCATGATATGGCTTGACCGACTTTGAATAATCTTTCATAAATAAACATACCTTAATATTCACATAATCTATATTTATCTAAATCTATATTAAATAAAAAGGTGTTTTCAATCACAGATTGCTCTTTGGTTTATCCAATCTAAAAAAAAAACAACAACAACAACAATCATAAGTTGTTGAAACCCTCACCAAATTAAAAAATATGTTTCTCAATCCCTAAAAATTTTGAGTTGGGCTCAAGTTGCTATGGTTGAACTTACCAAAGTTTGTTACTCTAGCAAGGGGGAAGGAAGTTACACGGTTGAGAACTTAAAATTGACACATAAAGTGTATGCCATTATAGTAAAATTGTGAGTCATGTTTGGAAAGAGTATTTTTTGTGAAAAAGTCACTACAAGTTGTCAATTGATTATCTCTACCTTTTATGTGATTTTTTTGTAAAAAATTAAAAAATTATTAAAAAAATTAATTTCCAAACAAGTCCAATTGTGAGCTTCAATATTTTTCAGTTTTTAATTTGCATACAAAAGTCTAACTATTTATATTATTTATATAAAAATTATATTATTAATTTTTTTCACATCCTGTGCATAGCACGGGCTTACCACTAGTATATTATATAAGCAAAAGAGGGTTTTTATTGAGCAACCTTGTGAGTGTTTCAAATCTCAAACTAATTTTCTTGATTTTCTAAACTTTAAACAATTAAAAAAATTTCTATTGGCTAGCTTCCATTTAACCATATAAAAATAAAATTCCAACTAATTTATGATTTATTTGATAATCTCACATTGGGAGAAGAAAGAAAAAGTGAGTTATTTTACTCATATAAAGTGAATCTTATACTCCACATTAATATTGTAATATTATTCATGTTTCAATTTAATATAGTTTAAATTTAAAAAAAAAATTAAAAGTTTTAATTAATTAATTTTTGTGTAAACTGGTTGGCCTTTTGACATAGCCGATTAGATTTAATCATGTTTGATTTGAATGATTCGTTCATACTAATTTTCTTGATTTTCTAAATTTTAAACAATTAAAAAAATTTATATTGGCTAGCTTCCTTTTAACCATATAAAAATAAAATTCTAACTAGTCCATGATTTATTTGATAATCCCACATCGGGAGAAGAAAGAAAAAGTGAGTTATTTTACTCCCATAAACTGAATCTTATACTCCACATTAATATTGTAATATTGTGCATGTTTCAATTCAATATAGTTTAAATTTTAAAAAAAAAATTTAAAAAATTTTAATTAATTAATTTTTGTGTAAGCTGGTTGGCCTTTTGACCTAGGTGATTATGTTGAATCATGTTTAATTTGACTGATTCGTTGATTTAAACACGATTTTAGCGATTTTATCAAAATATATTGATTTGTTTGATTTAAAATAAAGTAAAAATTGATCTGATTAAAAATTGAACAACTAAAATTGCTTGATTAGAAATCAACTTTCCGCTTATAATCCCATATAAAAAAAAAGAAAAAAGTAAGTTGTTTCACTTATATAAAGTAAACTTTAATATTGTAGTATTGTATATATTTCAATTCAAGACAATTTAAATTTTAAAATTAAATTAATATTTAAAAATTTTAATTAATTAATTTTTGTATAAGTTGGTTGATTATTTGACCTAACCAATTAGGATGAATCATTTTCGATTTGACTGATTCGCTGGTTTAACAAAGATTTCTCATACTGATTTTCTTAATTTTAAACAATTAAAAAAATTTCATTGGTTAGCTTCTATTTAACCATATAAAAGTAAAACTCCAATTAATTTATGATTTTTTTTTTTTTATAATCCCACATCGAGAGAAGAAAGAAAAAGTGAGTCGTTTCAGTTATATAAAATAAATCTTATACTCTCATTTAATATTGTAGTGTTGTGCATAGTTCAATTCAAGACAGTTTAAATTTTAAAATAAAAACTATATTAGTCTATGATATGATTTATTTTATAATTCCACATCGGGAGAAGGAAAAAAATAAAGTGAATTGTTTCACTTATATAAAGTAAATATTATGCTCTCATTTAATATTGCAGTGTTGTGCATAGTTTAGTTCAAGACAGCTTAAATTTTAAAATGAAAACTCTAATTAGTTTATGATATGATTTATTTTATAATCCCACATCAGGAGAAGAAAGAAAAAGTAAGTTGTTTCACTTATATAAAGTGAATATTATACTCCTATTTAATATTGTAGAGTTCCATGTACATGAGGTTGCTAGCACCCCTGTGAAGTTAGAAGCATAATGGAAAAATCTCAAGTGAAACTTGAAGAATGGACGTAGGCTTGGTTGAAGCCGAACCACTATAAATCTTGTTTACATTATCTTCGCTCATCTCTTTAATTTGCTTGCACTGTTGTATTTATCTGATATTATTGTGATAATTATCTGCTATACCTACTGTTCTAATTGTTGTATTAGTTGGTAATTTTTATTGGGTGATTGTTAGTTTTAATTTGTAGAAACCTAATTCACCCTCTCCAAATTATTTTTTGAGTAACAAGAACAATCCAATCAAAGTCTAAATCAAATTTATGCTCAACCAACACAATAATACACCACCCAAAAGATCCAAACAACAAAATAATAAAATAATAACAAAATAAAACACGTTCCAGTAACTTAAAGAGTACAAGTGTTATGGGGATTTTTTTTCATGACCACTTAAGTTATAACCAGAGTCATTTTAGTGGTCATCATTCAAAAAATAATTACATTAATTTGATAATCACAATAATATAATTCTTATTAGATTTGTCTTACAAAAATAAATAGTCTATTTTAAAATCTTAATTGATATCTATTTATTTAAAGTGAAATGATGTGAAATTGGAGAGGCTAAAGATGAGAGAGAAAGAAGTGTGAAACCACTTTACATGGGAGTGGACCATGTCGTTGAGGGTCAAATTTTTTTTTTTTTTTTTTTTTTTGTTGGGGGGGGGGGGGGGGGGTTGTGGGGGAAAGGGGGCAAAATTAAGAGATGTGACACCACTTTTTTTGTTAGTATGATTGTCAAATTGATTTATTTTTTTCGTCATGGACATAGACTGGAGAAATTAGGGTTTAGAAAATTGTCCAAAAAAGTAATTTGATTGTGGGACAAAATTATAACTAAAAAAATTGAGCGATGGTGTGTACTGAGAGTATTGAAGATGTGCAAATAGATTAATCTATTTGGATATAACCTTGAAAACAAAAGAAATGTGATTTTTTGGTTTAAAAAAATAAAAGTCATTAAAACAGTTCAAAAATTTTTAAAATACTGAAATCAAATTATATACACTAGTCATTCATATTTATATATATATATAATTAAAAAATCATTCAAAAAAATATAGATAAATTATAGTTTGCCCCATTCATGTTTAGTCATTTTCTCACTTTGACTTTTAAAGTTTATTTTTTTCCACTTTGACCTTTCATGTTTCAAATTTTTCTCAATTTACTCCCTAAAACTAATTTCTATTCAAAATTAGATAGAAAATGTTATATTGACAACCACGTGCCATGATTTTTTTATTATTATATATAATTACACATCTGACATAAACCCAAATCTTAATATAATAATATATTTTTTGTGTTACATGATAGTTAACGTGACATTTTTTGTTTAATTTTGAAGAAAAATTAATTTTAAAAGTAAATTAGGATAAACTGGAAACACGAAGGGTCAAAGTGAAAAAAAATAAATTTTAAGAGCCAAAGTGAGAAAATGGCCAAATATAAAGGGGGCAAAGTATAAATTATCCAAAAACAACTAGCTCCATTTGTTTTGACGTAAAATAATTTTGTCAAAAACATTTTGCTCATTTTTCTCTATTTGGTTGAACAAAAAGTAAGTAAAATATATTTAAGGAAAATATTTTTGTTTTCGTAAGTCATCATTGACTGGACTTGGGGTCACTGCTGTGGCAAACCCACAGCAGTGACTGTGGTGCTTCATTTTGTGATGTATTATGGGCTTATTTTTATGATCTGAACCGTTCATTTTGTAGGGTTTGTTGAGTACTTCAAGCCTACCAAAAATCATATTAATCGGATATCAATAACTATATGATTGATAACCAAAAAAGCAAACAAGAAGTTTTTCTTTTGAAAAATAGTATAAAAAATATGCAATTCGATCATATAGTTATTGATATCTGATTAATATGATTTTTGGTAGGCTTGAAGTACTCAACAAATCCTACAAAATGAAACGGTTCAGATCATAAAAATAAATCCATAATGCATCAAAAAATGAAGCACCACAGTCACTGCTGTGGGTTTACCACAGCAGTGACCCCAATTCCTCATTGACTACCTTTTCAACACATTTAGCATTTTCAAGTAAGTATCTTAACTTATTAAAATATCATAAATGGCCTCTTATTGAATCAAAACTTATCTTTTAGGCAATAAAATATTTTGTTTCAAGTATCAATCAAATGCCAAAAACAAAAGTGTAAGAAGGGTTAGCTCAAGCCCATTAAATTAATTGAGTCCAATCGGAAAGCCCAAAATTAATAGGTCTGGAGAAATTATTGCAAAATGGGCTCAAATGAATTCTATTAAATGGACTCACAAGAAAGCCAACCAATTGGAGCGAAGAGGTCCAACAAGATTATATCTCCAAGAAAATTCCAACAAGCCTATTCGAGGAGACCTAGATCATACGAGCATCCGAGATGATTAACCGTTGCTTCAAGAAGAGACGAAACCCTCGGAGGAGATCCATTTTTTGAGGTATTTGCTTTGTCTCGAAAGGGTTTGGATCCACGAACCTAGAGACCTATTTGAGTTCGGACTAGAAAAGGTTTGAATCTACGAACCTAGAGATTCGAAGCATTTGGCTTCAAATGGATTCGATCGCAATATAGAAATCTTTTCGTTAATGAGTCCAAGAACAATTGCAAACTTGGAGCTTTCTGAGATCGACACATCAAAACATGAGCGTAACGGAGTTCGAACAAAGGACACAATCCCAAGGACAGTGTGTGGAGATAAATTCACTCTTCGGTTAAACTGGCCTATACTCGGATCAATGTAGCACAATCTAGGGGATCCCTAAGACTCAACAATATTTGCGGCAGGGTATTCTCTTGAACTACCCCTAATCCTTCTATGGCAGTGTGTCTTTTGGGATTACTCCTGACCCTTTGGGATGATTGGGAATCATAGGTTAGGCATGTTAGGAAGAAAGGTTCGCTGAGAGGTTGATCTCCTCTTCGGAATTTTTTTCTCATCCTTGGAGAGGTTACCTCCTCGAACAAAGTGGTTAAAGGGAATATTCCCCATGTGCCTTGCACATGGGTTCTATCCTACATCAAGAGATGCCTATAAATAGCACCCAACATAGCTTTACAAGGGAGTTGATTTTGGAGAAACAATTATTGGAAGAGAATTAATTTCCCTTCTATTGTCTACCTTGAGAGTGAAAGTGGGAGATCCATGGGAGAGTTTTGCCATTATTCTCTCTCTAACTGCTTTGCCTTCTTCTTCACTCAATCTCTTATCTCCATTATCTTTTTGTTGTTGTGTTTCTAGTTGTAACCGTTGAAGAATCTAAGCTTCTTTCATCATTTCTAGAGAATTCAGATTTTTCAACAATCTTCAAGAATCTTCGAATTTTCCGATGAGCCTTTGAATTTTCTGGCAGACATTCGAAGTTTTCAACGACTTTTCCAGTGACATTCGAATTTTCCGATGACCTTTCCAGACCCTCTACATACAAAAAGTAAAAATATTTTTTAATATAAAATTAATTTACAAGAAAAATATATATTTTTTTATGCAACATGTCAAAACAAACAGAGCCTCCATAAAAAACTAAAAAAGAACAAAAAAACACAAAAAAACAACTCGCGAACCAGTGGTGAATTGATCAAACCAGTTACGGTTCAACATACCCAACCGATTTTGAAAGCACTCTATATATTTTCAAAATTGGTTTAGTTTTGAAATTAGTTTTTAAAAAAATTTTGAAAATTCAAAACCTATTTGATTATGAATTTTTAAATTTAGGTTAAAAGGCCTAACTATATAGGAGTAATATTTGGGATTAAACCCTATAAGGAGCCGAAAACCTAAAGGTCACCCTTAGGTGGTTGCTTGGCAGGACCACTCAACCATGTAGCAGTAAGTCACCGATTCACTCACAAATGAGAATTCGAATCCACATTCCCGACACTGGGTACAATTCGCCATGCCTAAAAGGTTCATCCTACCAACTCAACTATATGTACTGTTGCTCGGGAGACTAACTCAAAAAGAGCGGAACTTGAGACTTCAGGACTTATATCCTAAAGTCTTACCAAAGTGCTACACCCCCTTGGATTAAGTTTTTAAATTAAAGTTGTTTTTGGAAAGGGCCAAATAAGTTATATTTTTTACTTATTACAAAAGGACATGCAAAAGTAAAAAGATAGTGCGACTCCAATAAGTTAAAAAGATAGCTTATAAGTTACTTTCCAAAAGAGGCATTTAGTGTATTTGTTTTCAATTTTTTGAATTCAATTTTCTGATAATTGAGTTTTTTATTTTTCGTGTTTTTTATTTTTAGTGAATATTTTAAAAATTTTAAGCAATTTTTTTTAAAAACTTTTTTAGATACACCTTACTTAGATGTATTTAAAAAGTAAAATATTTTAAAAAATTAATAAATACAAAAAAAATGAAAAATATACTAACTTTTGTATTTTATTTTATTTTTTTTGTATTTTTGGTATTTAGTGAATTTTTTAAAGATTTTTTTCATAAATATTATACTTTTTAAGTATATTTATGTTAGGTGTCTAAATTTTTTTTTTAAAAAAAAAGCTTAAAATATTAAAAAAAAAATTTGGTGAAAACAAAAAAAAAATGCGAAAAATAAAAAAGTAGAATTTTCTGAAAAGTGAATTTTGAAAATCAAAACCAAACAGAGTAATTAGTTTTCAAAAGAGTTTTTAGAAAATTGAATTCAGAAATTATTTGGTTATGAATTGTCAAAACTTAATCTTGAGTTTTTGTGGGTCTTGTATTTATTTATTTTTTTTTTTTGTCTAATGTCAAATTTGTTTACTTTCTTCATATACATAACTATACTTTTTAAATACATATAATTTAATTTATATGACAGAATTTTACTCTGTATTTATTATTTTTTATGAACATTTTAAAAATTTTAACACATTTTTTTTTGATTTTATATATACTCGAGTTACCTATATTTAAATCGTTTCACATTTATAAATTCTTTATTTATAGAATTATTGAATAATAATAAATATAAAAAATAAAATAAAATTCATGCAGTTTAAAAATATTGTTCATGGGGTTTGAAATCTAGATTTCAAAAAGAGTTTTCAAAACCTTGGTCTTGGGTTTTGAGTTTTAGGTTTTGAAAAATAAATTTGAATTATTGGTTTTAGTTTTTTGAATTATGTGTTTGATTTTAATTTTTTAAATTAAATTTTTTGAAAATTAAATTTTTTATTTTTCATGTTTTTAGTGAATATTTTTAAAATTTTAAATATATTTTTTTAACTTTTTTAGATATACCTTACTTAGATATATCTAAAAAGTAAAAATATGAAAAATATACTGAATTTTTGTTTTTTTTTTTAATTTATATTTTTAGTATTTAGTGAATTTTTTTTTAAAAAAAAAATTCACAAAAAATATACCTGTCTAAAAATTTTAAAAATTACTTAAAATATTTTAAAAATTCAGTAAAAAAAAAAAAAAACGGCTGCTGCCGTCGCTCACTCCTCCCTCACCGCCGACGTTGCTCCTCCCTCACCGGCTCTCCCTCTCTCAAACCGCTGTACGAAGCCGAACCAAATTTCAAATCGTCGCCTTCGTAAACAGCTGTACGAAGACCAACCAAAGTTCTTATCAGTTTTCACCCCCCAATCGACTCTCTCTGGTATGATTTGCCTCTCTCCTGTATCAACTCTTCGATTGCCTTGTTTTCATTCTGATCGATCACATTTTCGCTTCGCAAAAGCATGAATTGTCCATATTTGTAATTTGCTTTTTTGTTGTTCGATGAAATGCCTGGCTGAGAGCAACCCTGTGCTGGGCACAACTTCTTCTAATTATCTGTTGCTTCAAATTTTCAATGATTGCAATACATGCCCAACAACTGTTTGTTGAAAAACTTTGCCCAATAATGAACCATAATCGAATCATAGGTTTTGTTCCACTTTTTTTTTTGGGTGGGTTTATTATTATCATCAGAAACTACAATTTTTGTTATTTATTTTATTTTTTTTGAAAAATTCAATGAAGGCATAGAAATCATTTTCGTACAGAAACAGAGACAAGGAAAGGGGATTTATTTTCTAGCCTACTACCAGTTTGATAAAATGTCTTAATGAAAAGTATGAAGAGTATGAAAGGGGATTTATTTTTGTACAGAAACATAGATTGTGTTTGCAATTGGATGATGAAGAGTATGAATGAATATATAAGCATCCTTGATATCAAAGTTTACTTTTATATTGATGGTAGTGTGTTTTATATTGAAAAAAGAATTAGCAACTACAGGGACTTATACAATATGATTTGATATTTAATTCAAATTGGCCCCAATGGTGTTGTAGGGAATAGTGTAATAGAGACTCTCTGGTGTGTGGAGCTTTCCTGAGTAATACTTCAGCATTTATTTATTTATTTGGTGTGTGAACAATGCAAAGATAGAGATTTATAACCATTGGTGATTTGATAGCACTGAGTATAGTTATATGACTAGAATCTACAAGTTTTGTTTTTGATCACTTATGCAAATAGAAGAATACTTGTGGGCAGTGGGCTGCAAATTTCCCATGGTTAATTAGATTGCAAGTGAATAGATTTGTAGGTAGTGACATGTTTGAGAATGCTTGGAATTTCTGAGAGGAGGTTTGGGAATTTTTAATTGAACAACTGAAATTTGTTTATGCATGAAGTGAATTGCAGGGAGCTTCTAAATACACCCCTTAGATATTTCTCTACCAAACAAAAAAAAAAAAAAAAAGATTCAGTTACAGGATAATGGAGTTTGTTGGATGACGGTTTTAAACCACTTGGTTGGACTTGGTTGAAACCTGCTAAGCCAGAGATGATCATGCGCAAGAAATTTCTTTTTTAAGATGAAATGACGAATGATAAGCTACTATTTACATGAATGAATGAAATTTCTTTGAGAGATGCTTATTGATGAACTTGGTCTTCAGGTTTTTTTGTGGTGTGGGTGTTGTTTCAAAAAAAAAAAAAAATCGGGGATTTTTCGGGGTCGGGGAAACCCGATCCCCATTAGGGGGCCGGGGGGGGGGGGGGGGTGTGATGGGTTCTCCGCCGGGGATCGGGGGCAGGAACTTTTATGCCTTTGGGGATCAGGGGCGGGGAGCCCGCCCTATTGCCATTGCTAAGCAGTACTCGATCTAAAGAACCAAAAAAAAAACACTAAAGCAGTGCAGTTTTTTTTTTTTTAAATTATTATTTTAGACTGTGTTTGGTTCATAAATTTGGAGAGAGATTTAAAAAGAAAAAAATGTGTATAAAATCTGTCCTCAATTCCATAAATCAAACACAATCTTAATCAATTTGTCCTTTTCACTCACTTTTTTCTATTCTTAGTTTTTTACTTAATTTACTTCATTTATTTGATAATTTATGTAGTTACTTTAGAATTTGTGTTTGATTGTTATGGTTTGTGCATTGATATAGCTTATATTTCCATTATAGTGTATGAAATTTGGTTGAGACCACCTGCATTTTGTAGTTGATTTTGTGTAGAATTTATGTTAATTTATTATTTTGTGCATTTAAGATTTTTATTTTTAATTTTAAAATTAAGAAAAGCAATAGAAGAAATATTTAAGAAAGTTTAGGTTTTTATTTTTATTTTCCTAATACCTATATTTTTAACTATTTATGTAAATTTTTAAAATATATTTTATGAGGTAATTATAGCATCACGGTTCAATTGGGGTTTTATTTTCCCTGCTCTACCCATTTTATAAACCAGTTGAAAGATTTCTATTCATGATTTGATGATTTTAATTGCACCCTCCATCTAACTCTCCTCTTTTTTTTCACCCCTTTTTTTTCTATTATATTTTGTTTTACGTATATATTTCCTTTCGAGAGACAAGGTTGCCATCGAGATGGCTGGTATTTATTTTGATGACATTATTAAGGTTGAACGATTAGATCCAGATGGTAAAAAATTTGACAAAGGTATGTTTATGGATATGCATTTTTAATGGTTTCATCTAGATTCTTGTTGTTACTTGTTGATTGCTTAAATAACGCTTGCAGTCTATGTTGAAAACACCGTCCATCTATATCTCTGTGCTGTGGGCCTTGTGTTGGATGTTAACTGTAATTTCTTTACTGCAAAACTTACTTATATATAAAAAATTCATTAGTGCAAAATGCTTTGACTTGAAAAGGGCTGGTTCCGCATTATATTGATCTGTTCCTTGAAAGAAGGTATTTGTAAACAAGTCAACATGATGTTCTAAAGATCTTGACAAGATATATTTTTAATTACATATAAAAAAATGCTCTTGAAAGGATGAAAAAATTGTTCACAAATCACCAAAGATGCTGGTACAAAAGTCGGCAACTTTTGGAGATGGCGCCCTGCATCCCTCCCCCTTCTTTGAAGGGTGAGCAATTCAGAGATAGAAGAGTTTAAGGAGCTAGGAGCGAAGCCTTTGTAGGAGTTTCCTGCTTCTAAGGATGACCTAGTTCATTAGCTCATCAGTTTAGGTCATTATGGGCCTTGTTATGGGACTTCACAATTTTGAACTTGCCTACATGTATAATATCATTTTAAGCACTTGAAGGATACTATCAGTAGAAAAGATAGCAGCATTTTGGGGTGGCAGTCTGATGGTTCACTTGGCAAGTCCCATGCCCCTGGCAATGCTGCCAGATTTGCATTGTTCTGGTGGACTGAACATGGCCTGTGGATGGGACATTTCCTCAAAAGTTGGGACGGGAAAGGTGAGACCCAATTCGGGTTATGTGTGGGGGTGGGTTTTAATCGAATCTGCTCTGCTCTGAATATGTTGCCTTCTTGAATCTGTAATTGTACTGCTGCGTGCACTAAGGTGCAATGCAATTGAAATTCTCATTATACTTGATGTGGCAGCTCCATTTAAACTCACATTTTATAAAGAATAAAGTATTGGTTACTTGTTGGAAAATGACACCTGGAAGTGTGCCAGATTCTTGCAAGGCTGTTGTTTTCTGATGTAAAAAGTATTAAGTAGTGCACCAAAAGTATATTCTTCTACATCGAATGGGAGAGATAAAATGTGAGGTCCTCCTAGACCTAGTTTTAGTATACCTATTTGGCCAAGTCATTCTCAGTCATGCTTGCATGAGTGCAACAGCAAGCATGTTTGAGCCTGCATCAAGTGTGATGTAGTGTCAGAAGGAATTTGCCATTGACTGTTGCCTTTACTTTGTTGGTGGTGCACATTCGTTCAGTTGTGTACTTTAAACACAACTGATAAGTGAAGGCAGCGGAGTTAAGGTGTAGTTTTCATTGTGGCTTCTTTTGGAAGGTTGTCATTGGTGAGGCATAGCGACAAAATATTAAATAATTCTCTTTTTCATCACTTTGTGGATATCTGCCAACATTTCCGAGCTTCATAAAGTGAGCTTTTAGGTTGTTTATCTACGTTTCAAATATTTTTTCCGTGATTTCATTTTGCCAACTCTTATCTAAGTGGCTATGAGTAATGTTTGAATAGATTTAGCGTGATAGTTGGATATTTTAAATCTCTGTGTTCCTATTCCAGATTCTTGATACTGCTTCAAGTTAATGACTGCATAAATGTGTGTCTACAGTTTCTCGCATTCAAGCAGAGAGTGAGGATTATGATATGCAGCTGCTGCTAGATGTGAATATGGAACTGTATCCTATTAATGTTGGGGAGAAGTTTAGGATGGCATTATCTCCAAGTCTAAATGTAAGTGGAACAGCTGTCAAGGTAATGTAATTACCATTGCAGTCTATAGTAGCCTTTCAATGGAAGACGTTACCAACTTGCACCTTATACCGTTTGTGAAGTTATATTTGTTACTTTTATTTTCAGATTTGACATTGGATTTTGCTTTAATTTCGATTCTCTTTTGAAAATTGAGTTCCAACTCTTGACAGTAGAATGACTTTTCTATAATAGTCAACCATGCTTATTGGATTGAATCAATTGATTCCTAGACTACTTTTCTTAAATCAATCATCAGATTTTTGTAGAAGTAGCCCACACCCTGATGCGTAGTCCCTCCCTCATCATATCTTTGTTGTGCAAGGGACTGAGAGATGTCATAGGAGAAATCTTGCTTGGTGACAATGCTGATTTTAGTGCAGTAATTTTGACCACAAGATTTGATTCTTGCTTGGTGACAGCAGAGTCTCTTCAGATATATTTTTCTTCAGTTTTTATTATTTTTTGGAAATTTAACATTGCATATGTGGTCAAATGATCAAAATATGATATATACTCAGAAACTACACACGCGCACTCACAAAATGATCACAATGATACGTCAGCACTACATTCAAATAAATATGAAATGAGGAACATGCTTCTGTGACGTGTTTAGAGTTTTGTGTCTGTACATGTTTTCTCTTCCTTTTTGTAATTCTTTCGTATTGAAAGCCTAAGATCATTAATAAATTTACTGTTCTCCAATTTCAGGGTGCGGCAAAATCACTTGCTGACAAATTTGAATATGTTATGCATGGGCTGTTATACATGATATCTGAGGATGAGTCCTCAGGACCTAATGTTAAAGTGTATGTATATGCAAAAGTTTTAAAACATTTTATTAATTGTGTTTTGTGAATGTTGGGTCATTTAATACTGTCGTTGCAAATTATTGTATATCTAGTGCCAGTAGCTTAAATAAATAGCGGACCAATTTAAGTGGGAAAGTTATGAATCTTATGATAGCCAACTTGCTCTTGTTGGCTTAGAAAACATTTTTAAAGATCTCATGGTTGATAATGCAACCATCATTATATGTGTTGCTTTAAAAATTATGGGCTTATATTAGAAGTCTTTTTTCTTTTTTTTTTTTCCTGGGTTGATAACCTATACATTTTGCTCTATTCATTCTCATCAGTCTATTAATTAAGTTTTGGTGTTTGGCTTCAGGATGATATATATTTCTTTTGGTGGACTTCAACTTATGCTGAAGGGGAATCCATCTTATATGGGTAAATTTAAGGTTGATAAGAGGTTGTTTCTCCTTACGAGGAAGGAGTGAGACGAAACTAAAATTCCTGGGGTTAGTTGCAAAGCACATCAGATTCCAGAACTTGTGCATTCGCGTAACCATGTTTAAAATCAAACTCTCTATTAGCGTCTATGTTTTCTCTTTTCTGCCCTTTGGTTTACCCCAAGCTAAGTGTGTTTGTGCCATGTTCTTGGTGGGGGAAAGTGGAAACTATGCTTTGGTATCATTTTAGAAGTTACAATATTTGGCTAGGAAATATTGGTTCCGGATTTCAACTTTTATTAATGCTCTATTGTTGTGCAAATGTCTATGGAAATTCCCGCCCTTAGCAACAGCATCCACATGATTATGACATCATGTGGGCATTTCTAGCTGCCCTTGCTCCCTACTGCTGATGGCAATGAATTAGGTTTTGCATCACTAGTTATTTCACAAGTGCAATATCATCAGCGGTAAGTATGATCCTTCGTTGTTTGGGCTCTCTAATCTTGATTGTTATGTTTGTTCAGAAAATTGGGGTTGATAAATTTGGTCGAAGTGTTGATCCAATCCAGTATTGTGGTTACTTTTATCAGGTTGATTGGTCTCTGAATCTTTATAATTATGACACTTGAAGCTGTAAACTTGTATTTTTCTGCAGTATTTGCCCCATACATGGATTGCAGAGGTCTCCGATTAAGTAGAATGTATATGGCATTATGATGCTGGTCATATGAAGCATTTTTCATTATTTTCATTGAAGGTTGGCCATATCGAATTGGCATGTACATGCTGGCTATTTTTGTCTATGGTTTATTTATGCAGAAATGCTATGACAAAATTTTATCTAGAATGATTGTGATCTATAGATTTGTTTTTCTTGGGTTTGTAGCATTATTGTTATTTGTGTTTGCATATTGTATTGCATCATATGAACCCGAATTTTTAGCTTTTCAACCCTTTTGTTATTATTATTTATTTAAAATTAAATAAATGGTGTATGGATAAACTTATATTCCTAAATTATGTTGAAGCGTGATTAGTAATCAGTTTTTTGAAAAAAAATGTGGTTAATCATATTTTTTTACTTGACATCAAATGCGATTTGAATTATCTTTTTGTGCTATATTTTTTGGTGAATCAAATCCTCAATGCCAGTGTCATCCTCTTGGAGATAATGAAAACAGGCATAGATATATGCATTCACCAATATTACTGTAACCAACCAATTCAAGTCTTTTGTAATAAAGTTAGTTATTTAGAAAACTTAACAATAAAGGTAGTCGGACGTGACTTTTGAAGGCAGTGCACGACTTTTGAAGATCGGCGCGACTTTTGAGGGCGCGATATATATATCTTTGAGCAGTCTATATACACGATCATACAGTGTATTCTACAATGGTCCGACATGACCTCAAAGTGTCTTCTATAGCGGTTCGACACGACTACATAGTGTCTTCTACAACGGTATAACATGACCACACAGTGTCTTCTACACACGGTTTAGCACGAGCTCACAGTGTCTTCTACATCCTTTACAGCTAATGTATAATATATACTAACATCCCCCCGCAAACTCAAGGACAAGGCTCATCCTTCTGGGTGCTTCAGTGATCTCGTTTCCAAACTCAACTTGGTGGATGCCTACCCTCCTTGAGTTTGCGGGGGGATATTAGTATATATTATATATTAGCTGTAAAGGATGTAAAAGACACTGTGAGGTCATGTTAAACAACTGTAGAAGACACTGTGTGGCCGTGTTATACCGTTGTAGAAGACACTGTGTGGTCATGTCAAACCGCTGTAGAAGACACTGTGAGGTCGTGTCAGACCATTGTAGAATACACTGTATGGTTGTGTATATAGGTTGCCTAAAGATATATACATATATATATATATATATATTGCGCCCTCAAAAGTCGCGTCGGTCTTCAAAAGTCGTGCCCCGCCTTCAAAAGTCGCGCCCGACACTGTAGTGTTGAGTGGCACGCGATGCACGTGACCGACAGAGCGTCGTGTTTGCCTCGGCTCACGCTCCCATTTTGGTGTCTTAGTCTCTGCATTGTCTATTTAAACCGAGACTGAGGCTGGTTAGAAATTGAAATCAAACCAAAGCGACGAACTCTGCAACCCTTTTCATCCATTATGCAACCCCTTGCTTGTGCTGCCTCTGAGATGGCCTCCTCTTCCTGTAGTTTGCTCATCCTTTTTCCAGACTTAAACGAGTCCACAATAGAGATAACCGGTTCTGTTGCCCTTAAATTGCAACCAAGCTCCCCCGTTTTTGCTTTTACTCCGCTGAATTTTCCTATGCTGTCAATGGAGCAAATAATGGCAGCTCAATTGGATATTGAGGCCAACCACTATATGTTGAAGTTATGTGTAGAGACCATGACTGCGGTCACTAACTTGTCTCACCGGTTACAGAATAGGACGAGTGAGGTCCAACAGTTAAATACCCAACTCTCTGTGCTGCAGCGCATGTACAAGGATGCGCAAGCAGAGATTTGCGCGCTGAAGGCGAAGAACAAGGAGCTAAAACGGAAGGCCACTGCCATGGTCCGATTCGGAGGGCCGCCATATGCTGCGTTGAAGGAGTAGCGAGGAGGCAACTTGCTTGGTGGACTTAGAAGCACTCAGGTAGGGCCGTCAAGTGTCGCCCAAGACGAAGGCAAGAGGAAGAGAGCTGCGGCAGAGTCGAGAAAGTGAGTTCGGCGGGTGGTCGTTAGCAGAAAAGAAAACAAATCCTTTGTTATTGTTGTTGTTGTTGGTGTTGGTGTTGGTGTTTGTGTTTGTGTTTGTGTTTGTGTTTTTTTTTTTTTTTTTTTTTTTTTTTTTTTGTAACTCGTTGGTGTAGAACTGTGATCGGGGTAGATCCCTGAGATGAATAAAACAAGGTTTGTTGTGCAAATCTGTATGGTATGAATGACACAATACAGAACAGAAAAATCAGGTGGAATGAAAATGAGTAGGTGGGGAATGGGATTATTTTTTTTTTTTATTTTATTTTTTTTTTTTTTTAAAATGGAGAAAGGAATATAAATAAAATAAAGAAAGTGGGAGATAATGGGATCGACTGCTTGATTAAACAATTTGGGGATGATGGGTTGTATGAAAAGATGGGAACAAGCCCATTAGGGAAAATGAATGAGAACACTAATTAGTGCTATTACTAATGATATGGCAGTGGACTCCACCATGAATAATTTGATGATTTGGCCTTGGTGTTTATTTTTTTTCTTTTTTATTAAGTGTCATGTCATTAGTGATCTTTTTAAAACTCCCAAATTAGTGGTCTCTATCATTGTTGGTGGGTTATATAGGAAATGGCGGTGGAGGTGTTGTGTAGGTTATATAAACAATTAATTAATATATAATGGAGAGGTATAGTATAGATATGTATAGATATAGAAGAAGGGGTGAGGATTTTCACACAGCCAAGTCTCAGCTCAGTGGTGGTGATAAGTTCCCGGGGCTGAGAGTTGGCTTGGCTGGTTCTGAATCGCCGGAGAGAAAAAAATGTTGTTGGACATGGTGGGTTGGAGGAGAAGAAAAATGGGTACCCACTTGTTATGAAGCCTTGGAAGCTGGCATACAGTTGCAGGGATGAGGCCAGTAAGACTATTGTGGGCCACATCCAGCTGCTCCAAGCTCCTCATGCGTCCGACGGTAGAAGGCGGTGGACCCTGGAGGTGGTTGAAGCTAACATCAAACACAGTGAGTTTATTGAGGAAGCCGATTTCAGGAGGAAGACAGCCCGTGAGATTATCATTAAGGAGGATGATCTCGTTGATTGTTTTAGCCACAGAACACTCCAAAATAAGAGCAGACGTTGGGACCGTTCCAGTTGGAGGTGAAATTGAATGGGTCGGAGAAGATGGCGGATTTCCAGAGAGTCCGAAACCAGAGAGTGTGAGTCCAAAGCTCGCCATTGTTCAATTGTTGCTGAGCAGTGAAGACAACTGCAAATGGATCTGACCCGGGTCAAGGAATTTGCAAACAGAGAGGCAAAATGAGAAAGGGAGAGAGATAGGTTGACTAAACAAAATGATTAGAGCCACAAAGAAAGAGTTGGAAGATGTAGCGGAGTGAATGTATGTGTAGAAAACTCAGCGGGCAGTGAAGGCAAGATTGCCGGCCGACTGCCCGCCGGTAATATAGGCCTAAATCTTATAACTCTTGTACCATGTTAAATTCAGTGTATAGAGAAATAGAGAGAGTATAAATTGTATGTATTGAATGTGTATTTACACTCTTTAGAGAAGACTCTCCTTGATAGGGAGAGTGTGTACAGAGGGGCCAAAAGTGGCCGAAAGAGGCAATGCACTAAGGAACAACATCATGAAAGCTGGTTGGTAGACAGCTCATATACAACTAGCTAATATACTACTAATATATTCTAACACTACGAACTTCCAAATTTTCCTAGAACTTTATGAAATCTTTTAGATTATTTTAAAATTATAGAATGTTGTGATGGGCTCTAGAGTCTCTGTTGAATCTCAATAGACTGTTAGAGTAAGAAAGGGTGTGGAGAGAGGAAGTGTGAGCCGAGAGAGAGTGGTATCAGGTGTGTGAGTAATGTAGTAACAAGCAAGCAAAGGTAGCTCTTAGACCATTTGTGGTGTACCAGTTAAAATTGAGCCTAGTTTTAAATAATTTTATTGGGATATGTATCGATATCAATAATACAGTCAAATTTCCATCGATATCAGACAATATCGGCTTGTATATCAGTGAATAACAATATTAGAGATCTAAAATATCGATTATGTATCGGTTGATATGGAACGCAATGGTTGATATTTAAACCTATGAAATTGAGTGTTTAGTGTCTACATGGATATACCAAAACATAGATTTCATTTTCATACATGAGTCTGCATAAATATATAGACCCAATAAACTAATCCTGATAAAATTTGAAGAAGTGATATGAAGAAAGGAAAAGATTTATGGCACAAAAAGATATCCAGAGATGTTCTCTAACAAAACTTAGTTGCATTCAAAAAAACATAAACTGAAAAAAAATTAAAACTATAAGTGGCAACAACAATTAACATGGATAAAACAACATCTGTTATCGCTTGAAATAAATGCAACATGTTTAGTTCATATAAGCTTCAGTCATTGAGTTAGATTGGCTAGCTTTGTATTCACTATTGTGAAGGTCTTTATTAGTAGGAGGAGGTTGTTTGAAATAATAGTACGCAAGAAAAAGGGAAGAAAAGAAAAGAGAAGAAAAGAAGGGAAAAGAAAGAGCTAAGAACATCAAATTCATTTCCATACTCACTGTCTTGGATGCACCTTCTTCTTCTTCTTCAAATGGGAATTAAAATCATTCATGCTACTCGTGCACCCAAACTTGCGCTTCATTTCTCTCCACACGCTAAATTTTTCATTTTTGCCTCTACTGCACTGAATCTCTTTCCTTATTATACAGCATTCTCTCTCCAACTCCATCACTTTGCTCCCCATTTTCTCCATCTCTATTTTCGCCCCTTCTTCACTACTGCTTACCCTCTCTGCTTCTTCCTCGTCCTCTGTCTTCAGCTTTGCCAATCTCTCATCTGAACCCTGCACCTCCTTTG
The DNA here is from genome assembly GCA_036172215.1 of Camellia granthamiana. NCBI lineage: Eukaryota > Viridiplantae > Streptophyta > Magnoliopsida > Ericales > Theaceae > Camellia > Camellia granthamiana. Next base: position 40,428,308 of record CM069908.1, on the reverse strand, counting down.
TGATGGTGTCTCTCAAGTGTAAATGCCCCGCAAATAGTATCTGCACCACCACTCTCAATGGCAACCGTTCATTTTGTGCAGCGTGTTCACAAGCTTCTTGAGACATTTTATGGCAATCCAAAACCCGACACACCTCTTCTCTCTCCGACTCTGTCAAATGTCTATGCTTATCCAAGTAGATGTCAATCGCTCTGTATATCCCATCAGAGCTGCGCTGAATTCCCACTGATACTGAATTCGACATTTCAGCAAGTGATATAAATGTGATTGTCTTCAAGTCTACATCATTCGCAACCTCTGCCAATAAATCTTCAACGAGTTGTGCCACTGTAATTAATCCAGAAACGTCTGAATGAGAGTAATTGCAGTAAAAGTTCTTTAAAATCCTCCTCACACATTCCACATCACATTTCGCTTCTCTAGCATATCCTTGAGAAGGTATTAAAAGGTCTTTGACTGTAGCTAGGTCTAGTTGTTTTCCAATCCTAACCTCAAACCCTTCTCTACAATCAGAGCTAGCTTCCAAGAACATCGCAGAACGTAGCATTTCAAACAACAAAGTGGATGGAACGAGTCCTTTCTCTCTAGGCAAAAGTCTTTCCATTGCTTCAATAACTTCTCTTTGGGAGTTTTTCTTGTAAATCAACATATTATCCCCCTTTGTACTTTTAGAAAATACCCATTTCTTTGCATACTGAGAGAGAGACGCTGAAACGTACTCTGGTGGGACATGACACTGAATCATTGTCTGAATGATAGGCTCATAAAGCTGGAGAGACAGTGAAATCAAATCCTGTGACTGCCAATCAAGAACAAAAAGCTGCCTTCTTGCATTTGGCCTATACCCATTTTCCTGGCTCTCGCTGTCATCATCATTGATTGAATTCTTTATTGGTTCTCCAAGAAGGCGGGGCTCAACAAGTGCCTGGCCTACAATGGACTCAATACAAGCATCAACCAAACCAAGATTCACTGCTTGTTCAAGAATATTTCCTGAGGCTCTGAGGGCTTTGATTGATTCGTTCCAGCTAGAGATGATTCTTTGTTCAAAGTAGGTCAAAGTTTTCTTCAATAGATTATTGGTGCTGTGCTTTTCAGTCATACCAAGGTAGTAAGCAAGGCATGAGAGTGGAACAACATTTTCAGTTGACATGTTCACTTCAAGACCATGGCAGAATCTCATTACAAGCTCTAAAGTTTCTGGATCAGCAGGGATGTCCCGGAGTAAATAAGAGATATCTTCATTGGGATTCTCTTTAAGTAGCATAACTAGTTTTTCTGATCTTGCAGCCATAAGTTCCTAGACATAACAATCAATAAACATAAATCAAATTATTTTAGAAAAACAAAGGATAAGGTACAAATACAAACAAATAATAAAAAAGACGTGGGATTCAACAAAGGATACTTCTTGCCTTGTTCAAGGTGAAGGGTAGACCACGGATATGGAGTTGGAGGATTGAAGAGGATGTCGATTTTGAAAACCTGAAAACATAGAAAAAGAAATGGGTGATGAGAATTACTTGCGATTAGAGAGCAATGAGGGTTGGATGTGATTACCATGATGATGATTCTACTAATTGTTTATCAGCCATCTTATTGTAATTCTTTCTCCACCAAGCTGTTTGTTTTTTGTTTTTTTACAAGTGGGATAGAGTTTTTAGGCTGTCAGGCTCGCTATGCAATGGTTTCAATGTTACGAAAAAAGAAGAAGTCAGTTGCTAGTTGCTCTATTCAATTTGAACCTGCAAAGAAGCACCACACTTAATCAAATGAGGCCTATCTCCTACATCATCTGCTATTGAACTTCATCATCTATCAACAACTAAGCAATTGCTCAATTATGATAAAGAGTAAAGAAACATATTTTCCAAAACATTCACTATTTAGGACTACAGAGAGTGATAGTATTGCAGACAGAACAAGAATCAGATTCATTCCATAAACAAATGCACACACATATATATATATATATATGTCTATCATTATCAAATTAAACAGAACGAGACACATATAAAGAGTATTTTCTTCAATTACATTACCATGGATTCTACAGTATGAGTTGGCAACATTAATAGTAATGCTGTCGATAATAGCAGTAATGAACCCAATTAATATACTTGTACAATACTAGTACTGAAAAAAAATAATTTCTTTCCTCAACTGGTAAATCTAACTCAGCAGAGTAAATTGATAATGAACAAATAAATTTGAAGCTATATAATCTTCATCCAATAGGGTAAAAATCCATAAAACAAGTCCATGTTTCATTAGATGAAGGGAAAAAGTTTTTGGAAAATATCAGATAAATGAAAAATCAAAAAACTAATTACAAATCACTGGAGTGTGAGTGAGAACTGTGCTCCGGACACAAGTCTGAAGTGCGTTCTATTAATAAGCTATTAATTTTTCCATTTCTCATTTATTTTTGAAATTCCCCCCAAAGTATATATAATTTTCTTTGGAATTGATCCCTAGATATATATCTCCTATACAAATTACACTAAGCTTACATTACACAAAGCTGTTTAAAAAAAAAAAATAATAAAAATCAGGATCCCAAAATTTGTGCAGAGATCATTATTAGAAAACAATGCATCCTCAACATAAATCAAAGCAATCATTACAAACCCATTTGGTTTTTCACATAAAAACCCAATTTTGAGAGATCAGAGTCAATAATTGGGATTTAATTTACAAAAGAAAAAAGAAGTATAGGTTAATTGGTTTTAGCATAAGAAACAGGTTCAAGTGATACAATCACAACAAGTAGCTTAACAAAAAAGTGCATAAAACCAACATTGGAGTGTCAATGATTTGAATGAAATCATAAATGCTATCTTGTTGATAATACCAATATCTTACAATGATTTTGAATAGCTTTAAATCAAAGCAAACAGAGCACAAAAAGAAAAGAGGGTCAGAAACATACTGAGAAAATCAGCAAATAGCAGCATTTAGAGTGTTATGTTTATGTGAATCTCTCTCTCTCTCTACTCTCTCTCTCTCTCTCTCTCTCATATATGTTTGCATGAGGTTTTGACTTGGAATTTTTTCAACGTTCATCCGGGAGATTTGGGGGGTTCAGTTATTGTAGAAGTGTTGATGCGAGGGAGAGAATCAGATATGCATGGATTTTTGATTAGGGAGAGGGTGTTATCAAGTGTGGCAACTTCCATATTACACCTCTGCTCCAATAATCAACTACTAGTCTCATTTTACCACATCATCAATGGTCTGGCATATTATTTGGTCGTTTTTGTTTTTGAGGGAAAAAAAATAAAATGATAAGTTTCAAAATTATCAATAGTTTTTAGGGTAAATTACAATGTTACCTTTATATTTTGACTCAAATTTTATTTTTATTATTTTAATTTAAACAATTTCATTATTATGTTTTAAATTTAGTTTTAATTTCATCATTCTATTCAAATTACTGTCAATTACTTTTACGTATAAAGCTTAAGAAAATGACGTGTTATAAAATTGTCACTTTTAACAACTAATTTGAACAGAACAACAAAATTAAAACTAGACTTAATGTTAGGAACTATGTTATTCAAATTAATATAATAGGCACCAACAGAAATTTAAGTCAAATTATAGAAGTGAAAAGTGTAATTTACCTTGATTTATATATTAGTCCCTACCTATTTCTTAGGACCTCTTATTTCTTTTGACCTTTACCATACAAATTGTTCTCCTCCCTCTTTTTCATTAGATTCCCACAACAATCCTCAAAATACTTCTTTCTTTGCAGAGTAATGATTGAGACTCTACTCGCACAAGATCTCAACAAATCTGAACCACTCATGATGTGGACCCTATACATACATGAATAGGCCCCACAAATACATAGAGGGTTAGAATCACTTTGGGGGCGTAGGGTCATCCCAAAGGGATTCCAAACATTTTCCTTCTTTGCACCACCACCCTTATCGCAATTTTTCCTTTGACAAACCCCCTTTCCTGCCAGGCTGCCACCACCACCTCTAGACACCTCCACCACCACCTTCGGCGGCCTTCTCTACCACCCCAACCCTCTTTTGCACCTCCACCATCGTCCAACAGCAGCCCTTCCTTACCCCAACAATCATTTTCGTTTGATTTTTGTTTGAATAATTAGAGCGGAATGAACTTGATTTGTTCGGCCATATTCGATTGAGCAAAGTTCGGCTAGAAACGACCGAACAAGCCCAGTTTGTTTGGTTATAGCTCACTGATTGATGAAAAATTGGTGAAATTGTTCACGTTGACTTTTGTTGTCTAAATAATCTTAAAATGTTCGGTTGTCAAAGACCGAATAATCTTAATTTGTTCGGGAATCAAAACCGAACAAAGTTTCAATTTCATTTTTTCAAAATCACACAAAACACATCAAAATGGTAACCAATCACACCCAAACATCTCTTAAATACCAAAATCTTGTACATAATTTATTTTTAATTATTATATATACGATTGAATTATGATTTGTTTTTTTGTTATTTTCTTTTTCATGTTCTTTTTGATAGCTGATTCATTTGGTTCATAATTTTCTTCTAAACTGAATCAAACCAAACTATGCTCAAGCTGGGAGACTCCTATTATTTGCCATTGAACTTGGCAGCTAGAGTGGCTAAGAAGAATGAGTTTTGTACGATCTTCATGCTGGTTTCTAAGGAGCAATCCCTCCACAATTTCGAGCAATCCATTCATGTAGGCTATCGGATAATTATGGAATCTAATGACTTGTGGACTCATAAATTTGTCTATTTGACTATGAATTTTTTATTTGAGCTTTCGATTTAGTTGGATTGAAAGGATTTGGTGAGTGTGAGTTTAGAAGATCCTCATGCCCTGTGGTTGACACCGAGACAAAAAAAGAAACAGAAACTTTTATAGCCCACTTACTACATAACACACTCATAATAGTGGTGGTTATGATACAATGTTAAGAGAAATTGAAAATGGAATAGTTTTGTACAGCTTACCATAAATAAATTGTACAAATGAAGCTTATAAAAGAAAACGAGGAATAAAAAAAATAAAAAATGAAGAAAATAGTGAAGAAAAACCAGAGAGTAGGTGGCATAAATTGTTATTTGAAGCATGTATTTAACAATATAAAGTCAAGCATACTAGATGCCAAAATAAAACCATGGCTCTTTATTTCACAAGCATTGACATAAATGCAAAAACATTGTAGCAACAAATCTTAGTTAAGGCAACATAAGCATGTTAGTCTATCTGGGACAGAGGAGGATCAGAGGATTGGAAGATCACTGGATGTTGCTGCTGCTGTACCTCTTGATATATGCTGTGGTGGTTGCTGATGGATGAAGTTGCTCCTGTTGGTCTTTGGTTGTTGCCTGTTAGTGAGCTTAGCTAGTTGGGCCCCTCAAATGATGTAGTGTTTGGGGTTTGTTGTTTGTTTGTTTCCTCTCTTTTTGTTGGTTTCTCACCAATTCTTTTGGCTTGAGCTAGCATATGATTGGGTGTTCTTCTTGGTGCCAACCTAATTGATGTTAAGAAGTTATACGATGATACTATTTGCTCTTGCCTCCTCTTTATTGATGTAATTTGATATGTGCCGTCTGTTGATTTCATCAATAAAGTCCCTCTCTTTTGCTAATCTTAAAAAAAAAAGAAAGAAAACCAAACATAAGCATGTTAGTCTTATTCGCCTGCATATGCCCCTAAAAGTCTCTTGTTATTTTGTGTTGACACCAAACCTATTGCCATAAACTTTACAAATTATTTACTATTTTTGTGTTACCTCGCATATATATATAGCTCTAAAAAACTCATGTTGATTTTGTTTTGACCCCATTTTATTAGAAGACTAGTCTTGAAAATTTCCACCAGTTCACAATTACTAACGAAAATTTTCCACAAGTTTGCGTAATTTCTACATAATTGTTTTTTGGCAAAGATAAAATCATCAATTCAATATATATATATATATAAGGAAACAATATGAACTACAATCCAACCAAAGCCATGGCAATTAAAACAAACTATGCCATTAAAAAACCATAGAAATTAAGACAATGGAAGCTCACATAACGTTGCAAACAACTAGAAGCTTTAGGGCACACAACGAAAGCTAGTCCTCGAAACAACAACATATCAACACACCTAAAAATTTCTTCATGGAGTAACTCAAACTACGCAACAACTCTTGTCCTTGAAATTTGCCACACATGAAGGTTTGCAATAGTATTTGTAACACTTTTACTCCAGACTCTGCGATGTTTTTTTCTCTGGCATTTTTGTTACACCCAAATGCATAAGGAGAAGCCAAACATGAGTGAGAAACTGTCCACCACGTCTAAGCTCTTGAATATGGTTCTGCACTGGGCAACTTTTTGCAGCACAGCACAACATTTCCACCCACACACTACTCATGATCTTCCATCTATCCTCATTCTCCATCAAACCATGAGCTAGTTTTTGTATGTTGCTTACTGTCTGATTGCTGGAGTCGTATTCATCCTCATGCAATAGCTTATAAAATTCCTTATCATGAAATTCCTTCTTATCATAAAATTCCTTCACCTTAGTATAAGCCTGCATAAACTTGGTATAATGGATAGGTAAGGATAAACTAGGACATATGAACAGAAGATACATCATGTAATATGACAATATTTTAGTTGCTTCCATTTCCTCTGTGACTGTTGTAGAACCATTTGCTACTGAGTGATAGCAAATATCTGTAGCAACATGCCAAATGATAATACTTTCTTCAAATTGTAGCTCAATAATCCACTTTGAATCCGGATATTTATGCTTTTCAAGTGTCTCCTCAACTATTTTCATGGTTGAAGCTTGCAAATTGTCAACTTCAGAAATGTTCTTTGGTTTTTCTCGAAGCTGATTGATGATTAATTCTTTCAAACTCGATTCGACTGAACTGAATGGTAGGCATGATTTCTTCCACATTGATTCCGTTCCACGCATAGCCTCAACCAATTTATTGAACCTTTTGGGCTTATTTTTGCTGCAAAAGTTCAATAAACTAAATTGCCCCATAAGTTCAGACCACCTTTTGCTTTTAAAGATCACAAGTTCATGAAGATAAAAAACTGGAGTGACTAACTTACTTGAGTAATGCTTACATGCCCACACAATTGCCCAGTCTGAACCAAATTGCATAATAACTCCAGCTATCTCTAAGAAAAGGGCACCAACTATCAGAACTATGGTAATTGGAAGATCCATTTTCCAATACCCACCAGGTTTATGAAATAAGAAAAATCCCACCAACACAGTAACTAGGCAAGAGAAGCTAATAAATCTAAGAATGCTTCCCATACGGTAAAAATTGTGCCTACCTTGCTAAAGATCATGTCATACATCAAACCCAACTCAATCTCAATCAACTTGAAAGTATTGTGCCTCTTACTCTCATCAACCGCCCCTGCCCATTCCTTGAATTCTTCTACCAATTTATGTAGTCTGGTTCTGTTACACTTATAATTGGGAATATGCGGCTTCAAGGTTTCAAAGTAAGAATAGGCTTGGATCACTAGCTTTGAGTTAGGTCGTTGTTCTTGTGCATGAATAATTTCGTCAATTGTGGATAGATTTAATTGAACAAAACCATTGTACCTTTCTTTGCCTCTTGATTTGATGACCCACACTCTCTCTCCATACTTGATAAGTCCAGGAAAAAGCATCAACAAAGCCAAAAGAGAGAACGCATAATGACCTGATTTCCATGTCCATGTTAGAATCAGGATATAACTTGTTCTTAGACCTAGAGTGACGAGTGCTATAACATGTTTCAACCATATTTTGTTTTCTTCCAAGCGTAAGATAGTCATGGAATCTGGACCTCCAAGAAAGAACAAGATTATCGGTGCCCATATACCCCTTAGTAGATTCAGTGCCTTAACATCGTCTTTGTCACCTTTGACCTTGGAGAGCTTTCCGAGAGCAATTATTGCCACCACATCAACTAACAAGTAGAAGAACCAAGCATTCAGATTGCTCATCATCCCCGTAGCACTCTTTCTACGACGTTGTCCAAGAACATGAAAGAATAACTGAGTAAAGAGAATGTATAAAACTAGAACCCTTAGGTCCCATTGTTCCCATATTGTTCTCAATTGTTGAAGGATTTTATCCTGGCCTATCTTACAAACCCTGATGCAAGGCATGTTGATCTCTTTCTATGCTGCAAAGATGGATGGAAAAATAAATAAATATAGGAAAAAGTTAACCATAGTCACAATCTTACTAACACATGCACCAAAGGTGGAAGAGGGCTTCCTTTCTCATATTCAGTGCATATGTTAGTAAGATTATAAGCATTAGTATCAACACTGGACAAGAATCAAACAAAGTTATTCAAGCCGTCTCGAAGCCCAAGTGGGCTTGTACATCATTCGTAGAATGTGAAAATACTCTTTTTGGATTTCACATTTAAAAAAGTATGACAATGGTCATACATCCGAGGTTGGCATTAGTGCAAATGTGAATTGGCCTATTTTAGAATAGGCTTCTTTAAAAATTTTAAAAAAAAAAAAAAAAAAAGAAAAAAAAAGGGATAATTAGACTTGTGTAGTTATAAAAAAAAATGACTGAAATAATTAATTTAAGTTAAATTACACCACCAGTCCCTCTAATGGTAAGTTAATTACACCCCAAATTCTAACGATAAGTCACGAAGAGACCATATTGCAACAAAATTGAAAGTATAGGAATCAAATTATTTAAGTTGAAACTACAGAAATTAAAGTGATACTTCACTTAAAATACAAGGACAAATGGTGTAAAATGTAAATTAAATAGGTTTGAATTAGTAAATTCAAAATAAAAACCAAATAGGCTCATAAGTTTTGAAAAGAAATCTATGTCATCCTTTAATTCAAAATTGCTCAACCTCCTCTGTGACAAAAATACCCTGCCCTTTTAACTTTTTCTTTTGAATTACATCTCTCTTTTAACTCTATGGACTCAATGGGTTAAAATTGTGATACGATTTTTATGGTTTGCCTAAATAAGAAACATGTGAGAATTCAGTGTGTGATATTGAGAGAGTTAGTAGAGATGTAAGAAAGAAAAAAATAATGAGGGCACTAGGTATGAAGGGACAAGCTTGTTTACTTTAGAGCTAAGTTGTTAGAGGTATAAAAATGACCTATCGGCCTGAAACCCACTTGCGGCTTGACTAGGCTTGGCTCGAGGGCCCTTCTAGTCCCATTCTAAAGCCCACTAGAAGCTCAACCTTATTTTAAAGTTATTTTGTAAAAAAAAAAAAAATGAAAAATAGTCGGGCTTGGCCCAAGCTTGATTACCTAATTTATCTAGGGCTTGGGCTTGGGCCTTGGCCGAGAATTCGCTAGAGTAGGCTTGCTCGACCAGACCTGATTTTTAGCAAGAGCCTGTGAGACCCGAAATCGGGCCGAGCCGGGCCAAAATTACACCCCTATAAGTTGCTAGAATAAGCTCATCCATGTCATATATATGGTCCTCATACAATTGTTAAGTTAATTTATATATGTATTTGAGTTAAGGTAGTAGAGTCCAGATGGACTCTATTGAGAACCTATTATGTGTATATTTTAGTTACCTAATTGTATAGAATTAAAATTCTTATGAGTAAACTATTATAAATAGCAATAGAACTATAGGTTTCGTGAGATTGAGATAGTAGTGAGGAAAAATAGAGATGTAGAGGTTGAGGAAAATAGAACCGTAAGGGCTTAACCACCCCTGAACTTGTAGTTCGAGTAGTGGTGTGGTTTTCAGTATTTTGGTCATCTCCCATGTATTCTCTGTTTTATTTATATAGTGAAATCTCTCTTCCATTGATGTAGGCAATTGGTGCCAGACCACATAAATCTCTATATATGATTTTTCTCTTTAGTATGTGCGTGGTGTGCTTCATTTTGCGTTAGTGGAATGTGGAATAAATCCTAACACCAGTCATCCTTGAATTGATAAACGAATATATTGTTTCTAGGCTCGAATATTGCTGTAAGTTTTTTTAAAAAGTGTTTTTGGTCTTATGATGTAAGGGTGTTCACGGATTGGATTGGTTCGGTTTTATAGTAAACTAGGAACGGAACCATTCCCTATAATGTGCCTGTTTGGCAGAAATTATTTACAGCTTATTTCAGCTTTCAGCTTAATTTAAGCTATTTTGATGTGTTTGGTTTAACTTATAGTTTATAGCTTATAGCTTTGTGGAAGTCAGAAATCAGCTTATTCTTTGAGTGGGGCAGGAGATGCTTTAAGAATAAGCTGGAAATCAGCTTAAGCTGAAAGTTATAAGCTATAAGCTGTTTAGACATAAGCTATAAGCACTTTCCCACAGCTCTACCAAACAGGGCTAATATCTAAAAGATTAGAATCATAACCAAACCGTTAAACTTATGTAATCGGACCAAAATCAAACCATTGAAACATGTTTGGTTTGGTTTGGTTTGGTTTGGTTTAGTTCTACGGTTTTGGAATTTTATATAACAAGAAGGGTTAATTACGTTTTCACCCTGTAGCTTGATTCAAGTTTCACTTTAGCCCCTATAATTTCAAATTGAACAATTTAGTCCCTACACTTTTAAGTGTATTTCAATTTGGTCATTTCATCCTAATTGGAAGTTAAATTAATAATTTTAGAACACTAGTCAATTTTCTAAGATATATACATAAACAAAATTAATAGAAATTTAGACGAAATGACCAAATTGAAACAATAGGGACTAAAGTGAAAATTAAATTAAACTATAGGAGTGAAAAATGTAATTAACCCTAACAAGAAATATGATATATATTTTATGTACTCTTGTTGAGTAATGCTATGCTTCATGAAAGAAATATAAAAAAAAAAAAAGGTTTTATGAAGAATCTCCGCCCTTGGATTAGTTTGTGATATTTATTGTATATGCTATGCAATTACATGTGTTAAGTTACAACCTATCAATCATAGAGCACTATAAGACAAAATGAAATATACTATTTGCAAACTAAGAATTTATAATTAAAACATAGTTACATTAAGGTAAGCTATTTTTCTCGTTTTGTAACCTACCACACTAGATTATTTCTAAAAGATTCATGAAATATTTTTTGATATTTTTTTCATGAAACCTATCACTTACAAAGTTAGTGTTCAAATTTCACTAATAAGTTCTATATTCATATTTTATATACAAAAACTTAAAAAATAATAAAAAAAATATTACAATTTAGTTCGATTTAGAACCGTAACTAAAGACTTACAATCGAGAACTAGATCGATTTGAACGATTAAATCATTTTAGAAATCAAAACCAGAACCAAAGTTAATAATCGACAATTTGGATCGGATTGGTTCACTTTATCCGTTCCATTAATTTTTTATAAACATTCCTATTAAGATGAACTCTTTATAATTTATAGTGGATTACCTCTTTCACCTGAATGTAGGTAAATTTTTAGTCGAGCCGATTAAATTCAAATCAAAGACCTTGGGTTTTTGAAAAAAAAAACAATTGAGCCGACGTAAAATCAAAGTTGTTCATATCAAAGACCTCCAACCAAGGTCGTGCTGGAGGGTTCCGGCTTAGATTAGCACAACTCAGTCATGGGCCAGACATGGGCCTGGAATAGCCCGCCTCTGTTCTAGGCTTGGCCCGGACAAATTTAAATATCTAGTCTTGCTAAAATAAAAACAAAAAGCTAATCAAACTCTCTCTCTCTCTCTCTCTCTCTCGGCTAAACCCATATGTATGTGTCTCCATGCATTAGGTATGATAAATGAACTAAATAATTTAAACTCGACTCACGTTTGACTTGTTAAAAACCTATCCTAATTCAGCTTGATAAGTAAACAAATCAATCTTGAACACATTTTGAAATTTGTTAAAGTTTTCAAATTAAACTTAAACAATCAATTGCTTCCTCAACTTAGTTTGATAAGCCTATATTATATAAAAAATACTGAACTACTTAGGCTCAATTTGATAAAAAGTTCGTTCGAGATTAGTTCAAAAGTTTAACGTTGCACAAATTTTATAACTCGTTAAAATTTTCAAATCAAACTTGAACAATTAACTATTCAACTCGTTTATCACCCGAACATGCATACATGAGATCAAACTGTCTGTATAGCTGTGCAAATCTTTTGCTAAGTATTTATAGTGAATATATCACCAAGCTAAGTGTTACAAGCTACCATTTGATTGACATCCCATATGATGTGATCATAACACAATAGAGGGAAACAAAATAAAAATAAAAATAATGATAAATGTGAATTGAAAATGTAAACATTCATGCTTTCAATAAATAAAATAATGTGCATTTTTAAAAAGAAAACTATAAGTGTAAATATTCACATTCAAAATTGTGACATAAAATAGTAAGTGCCAAATTTCATATTTTCAATCAATAAATTTCTTAAAATATCACAACATCACTCTTTTTTAACTGAAATTATACAAATTATCAAATAAAAAATGAGAACATATATATTATGAAATTTATCAGATTATGAACTTTTACACTTTTTTTTAATGTGAAAATTATAAAAATTATGCAATAAAAAATCTAAACGAAGATCAATATACAATATGAATGTTCACAGTAAGTAACAAATATACAACTAGCCTTACAAAAAAAACAAAACCATATCAAAATATAATGTAAATATTCACAGTTTATAATTAGCATACAACTAGCCTTAAAGAAAAAAACTATATCCCATATATCTATCTTACTGTGAACATTCACATTATCAAAATATCTAAAATATTACTGGTCATTTTACGTCTCTATTCTGTATATCTATCTTAGTGTGAAAGTTCACATTGTCGAACAATATGCATCACTGTCAAATGTCCAGACATCTCAATATGGCACATTCAAATCCAACCATCATTTCATCAACACAACAATATATCAGTTCCAATCCAAACACAAAATTTGAAAACGAACGTAATGTGATCAAATGAATGTAACGTATTCATCACAAATATAACCTCACATGCAATTAAATAATAATCAAAACAACTAACCTTCCTCAGATACAGCTCTTCTGTGATTCAAAACAACAAAATGGTATGAACACCAAAATGTAATTTCGCTTGGATTGAGAAACTCCAACTGTAATGGAACCTTCACTTTGTTAGTAGCCAGAATTGTATAAACACCAACCGTAGACAAACGATTTGAAATGCATGAGTCTTATCCAAAAATTTCATTTCCAAACGTGTATTAGGAACTACCAAAACAGAACAGTTGAAAAAATAGAATATAGAATATATATGTATACACACACATCTATCTATATATGTTGTGTGTTTATATGTGATATAATGACTAAAGTAAAATAGTTCACATAATACCTCTAATATAGAGAAAAAGACTTAGGTGTGTTTGTTTGGACGGATTGGATAAGGGGAATTGTAATCCATTGGACTGTTAGTCCCGGGATACGTTGTCCCGGGACTATTTGGTTGGATTGGATTTGTATCCTATGTTTGTTTAGTCATGAGATTAGATGTCTGGATTGGACTATTTTTAGTAAATTCAATGTTTGGTTAGACGGACTGGATAAGGATAAATGTTCAAAAGACTATTTTACCCTTATAATCTATAATTTATAATTTAACAACACTAAAAAAAATTAATTTATAAGGCCACAATTTTTAATTTATTATTTTCAATTAAATTAAATTTATAATTTATAATTTATATTTTTTATTTAATATATAATTTTAAATAACGACAATAAAAAAATAATTTTATTTAATATATAAATTAAATTTTCAACAACACTAAAAAAATTTAATTTATAAGGCCATAATTTATAATTTATTATTTTTAAATAAATTTAATTTATAATTTATATTTTTTATTTAATATATAATTTTAAATTAACAATACTAAAAAAGAATTATTTAATATGTAAATTTAATTTGTTAACAACACTAAAAAAATTTAATTTATAAGGCCATAATTTCTAATTTATTATTTTTAATTAAATTAAATTTATAATTTATAATTTATAATTAAAATTTTTTATTTAATATATAGTTTTAAATTAACAACACTAAAAAAATAATTTATAAATGTTCAAAGACTATTTTATCCTTTTCTAATTGTTTACTAAGTAATAGCAATGGACATTTCACAAAATAATTCCATGGGATATCAATCCCATGGTTTTATCCCACACCCCCCCCATGGGATAGGATAGTCCCATATTTGTGGGACTAATAGTCCGGGGAAACTATTAGTCCGGAGCAAAATTTTTCAAACAAACAATGGACTATTAGTCCGGTGGGACTAATAGTCCAATCCCACCCCTTTATCCCTCAAAACAAACATGCTCTTATTGAAATATAAGTTCAAATGTATGGGATTAATTAGATTAGAAGAATATGTTATGGATCAAATTGGGTACAAGTCCATCAAATGGAATTTTTCATTAATGCTGTGTTTGGTTGGGGGATTTGGGGAGGGATTTGGAAAGAAAAAATGTGTGTGAAACTATGTGAAATATAGACATGATTTATTCACATTTCACCTACCTTTTCTATTTCCTTTTTCAAATCCCTCCCCAAATCCCTCAACAAAACACAGCATAAATCTCTTATAATAGTAATAGGGGATGCTTTTGTTTAGTCCAAATCGGACTAGAGGGTGCTCTTAGGCGTCCACAATGCAAGATAAGGAAATTGAGAAAAAGAGGTTTTTTAACTTACCAGTTATATATGAATGTTATAGTGCAAGAAAAGGAAATTGAGAAAAACAGGTTTTTTAACTTACCAATTATATAGTGCAATCTGTGAGTGCTTGTGCTTCTGAAGCAGCAGCCGATGTGGAGACCAATGCCAGCTTTGTTGAGAGAAAGAGAGAGTGAGTGAGAAAGAGAGAGAACAAGTGTCATTAATTTATAGAAGTACACACTTGAAATGCAAGTAATAAGGATGCTCATACGGATAAAGCTTCATCCTAGTCTTGAATTGGATTGAAAGTAATGTAAGGATACTCATATGGATAAGGCTTCATTCTAGTCTTGAATTGGACTGAAAGTAATGGTGAAAGCCGAGCTCAACAAGCTGAATAGTTAATTATTTAAGTTCAATTTAAAAAATTTAATAAGTTTTAAAATTTGTTTGAAATTTTATTTGTTAAATTTTTGAGTTAATTTCAAATGAATTTTTGTTGAGTCGAATTTGAGTGGTTTGGTATTCTTATATAGTTTTAAACTTATTGTACTGAGCTGAATGATCAAATAACTTTTCAAATTTGGTTTGAAAATTTTAACAAATATTAAGATGTGTTCAAAATTGACTTATTACTTAATAAATTGAATTCCAACAAGTTTTTAATGAGTCAAATACAAGTTGAGTTCGAACTGTTCGATTCATTTATCACCCCTAATTAGAAGGCTTTAGTTGGTTCACTATTCTGTCTATTTTGTGTTTACTTTGAAGAATTGAACTATTCATTTCACGGGTTTGTTGAGTAAATCATCTATACTAGAAATCAAATTAATTGGATTTCCGATCTCATTTGTCTTAAAAATAAGGATAAACTACCAATATATCATAATAGTTGGATTTAATTCCCATTGAGTCCTAAAATAAGTCTTAACAAAATTGTCACTAAAAATAATTTTTTGTGACGATTTTTTGTATGTCGCTAAAAATTAACAATTAGTTACTTTTTTTGTCACGATTTTTATAAATTATCACTAAAATTTACAATTAGTGACATTTTTCTGGGACAAATTTTTTAAAATGTCACTAAAAGTTAAAAAGTAGTGACATTTTTTGGGACAATTTTTGAACTGCCGTTGAAAATTAATAATTAGTTACATTTTTTTAATAGTGTTTGATGAAAAATGCTATTAATTATCACATGACCTATTGGACAATAGGTCCAATTATTAGGATCTACATGTAAGTCTCCCTAAAAACAATGAACAAGTAGGATTTTTGAGATGAACTACTCATATATATTTTAAGACAAATTTGATAAAACTAAGTGAGTATTGATATTCGATCAACATGATTATTATTTTTTTTTTTTATAAATAATTTACTCAACGGTCTTATAATATGAATAATTTAAATGGGTTTGGCTTTGGTCCAGTCCAAGATCGGACTGGACCGTGTTGTTGGGCCCCCACCACGGGTCCTGTTTTGATAATCTGAACCGTTTAATGTGTAAAACTCATCGAGTACTATATGTTTGTAAAAAATCACGTTGATTGGATATCGACACCTATGTGATCAAATCAGTTTTGTATAAAAAAAAAATGGACGGTAAACAAATTAATGGTTGACAAAAAATTATTTTGATCACATAGTTATCGATATCCGATCAACGTGATGAATTATAGACATATAGTACTCGACGAGTTCTACACATTGAACGGTTCAGATTATCAAAACGGGACCCGTGGTGAGCCCTCACTGATCCAACAGCACGGTCTAGTCTGATCTTAGACTAGACCAAAGCCAAACCCAATTTAAATTATTGAACTAAGCCAGAAGTGAACAGAACAATGGGCTAACTGGACCTCTCCAGACCAAAATTTATTTATTTTGATAATTCTGTATTTGGTCCAAAAGATCGACTAGTCTAGGATCAATTCCACCATTTACTAATGGGGATCTAATTGAAGCCGGAGCAAAATCCTATATAAATTGACCCTAAAAGATTGTTTGTACCACTTCAGTCCAATTAAAGTTCGTAAAGAATCGTCATCCTACTTATATTTTTAAGAAAATACAATCACATAAAGATTTTTGCACTGTTTTATATAGAGGAAATACACTATTAGAAGCAGAATATAGTTAAAAATTACTTTATTTATGTGATTTTGAGAAGGGACCAAAAAAAAAAAAAAAGGTAAAAGTACAAAAGTGTGAAAGTGTAAAAGTATGACACAGACTCTTTATACGTTTCTTGTTGCATGCTATATATGCTTTGAGTGTGAGTACGATAGACTTTGAAACAACTGTCATTAGAAGATACATTTTATTTTTTATCACTAGTTGTCACGGGCGTGATACACGAGATTTTACAAAGTGAATAATATTAAAATAAAAAATATATTAAGCCTGTGTTTGGCAAGTGGGTTTGTAGGTTTTTTTGGTTATTTTAGTCACAAAAAACAAAATAAGCTATTTTAGTCATAACAAACAAAACATCACATCCAACCCATAATCATTACATTCTTCTCTCACAAAAAAACTCAAAAAAGTCAAAAAGCCAAAAAGCCCTTCCCAAACCAAGCTTTTAAGCCCAGGCTAAAATAACCAAAAAAGCCAAAAAACCAAAAAGCCAACCCACTTCCCAAACCAAGCCTAATTAAGGTGGTGTTTGGGAAGGGATTCTTGGGCTAATTTAGCCACTAAATGCCAAAATAGGCTAAATTAGCCAAAAGATGACAAAAAAGCTACAGCAGCTTCTTACCAAGAAATGGACAGGGGAATTTACGAAACTACCCCTCATGGAGAGGGGCATGCGGCAGCACAAAAATTAAAAAAAAAAAAAAAATTCCAAAAAGACACATTTTCCCAGAAAAAATAAAGTTGAAAAAAAATAAATTAAAAACAGATTTTTGTTTTTTTGTTAAAATATTTTATAAAAATAAATTCAAACTCTATTTTATAAAAATAGTTTTAAATATTTCAATTTTTTTGTTATGTATTTGGTTATGATTTGAGTGTAAAATTGTGAAAGTACTGTGGAGTTTCAAGTTATGTGTTTGGTTATGAGTTTTAAAAATAATTTATTACTTGAGTTTTATTTTATGTGTTTGGTTACGATTTGAGTGTAGAGTTGTTTTTAAATTTAAAATATTAACATTTTAAATTATTTAAAGTTTTTGAATATTTAAATTATTTAAATTTTTTTGTTAAAATAATTTTTTACATATTTAAATTATTTAAATTTTTACAAGTTAAATTTTCTGAATATTTATTTTAAATTTTTGCTTATAAAATTTTTTAGATTATTTACATTATTTAAATATTTAAAATAAAATTAAAATTATTTTTTGTTTTTTGCTAAAATATTTTATAAAAATAAATTCAAACTCTATTTTATAAAAATATTTTTAAATATTTTAATTTTTTTGTTATGTATTTGGTTATAATTTGAGTGTAGAGTTGTGAAAGTAGTATGGAGTTTCGAATTATGTGTTTAGTTATGAGTTTTAAAAATAATTTCTTAATTAAGGGGTTGTTTAGAGTGTCCTAAAAAAGCGAGGAAGAAAATATAGATGTTTGAATTAATTTTTTGACTTTTTATGGAAACATGTGTAATAAAAAATTGTAAAATTTGGTGTGTAAGAGAAAATTAGGATTGGGCGTTGTGCAGTCGTAATTGTTAACTTTTGATGAATAGTGTTAATTTTTTAACTTTTTTAGTAACTTTTTGACTTTTTGGCTTTTCCTGGACATGCCAAACTTTGCCTAAGTTTTGTTTTATGTGTTTAGTTACGATTTGAGTGTAGAGTTATTTTTAAATTAAAATATTAACATTTTAAATTATTTAAATTTTTTGAATATCTAAATTATTTAAATTTTTACAATTTAAATATTTAAAATCAAATTAAAATAAAAATAAAATTAAAATTAAAATTAAAATTAAAATTAAAATTAAATATTTAAAATTAAATTAAAATTAAATTATTTAAAATACAAAGGACAATAAAATAAAACCTCATTTTTTATCGTTTCACAGAAAATGAAAAAAAAAATAAAAATAAAAAACACATGAAAAAACCATTTGCAAAAAGAAAAAAATAAATAAATTAAAATACAAAAAAAAAATTACAAAGAAAAAATTTGGGAAGTTGAAGTTGTAAAAAAAAAATACGGAAAAAAAAATTACAAAAAAAAAGCCAAAATTTGGATTTACATACAAAAATACAAAAAAAAAAGTAGAAAGAAAAAATTTGGATTTGTATTTGTAAAAAAAAAATACGGAAAAAAAATTACAAAAAAAAAGAGCCAAAATTTGGATTTGTAAAAAAAATACAAAAAAAAAAAATACAAAAAAAAAATTTCCTCAGCAAAAAGCCAAAATTGTACAAAAGAAAAAAAAAAGAAAAAAAAAAAAGGGAAATGACACATATCAAAACCCAAATTAATAAATAAAAAAAAATGAGAAGGGCAACTTCGTAATTTAACAACATGACACCTCACCAAAAAGTCAAAAAGCCAAAAAAGCCAAAAAGCCCTTCCCAAACCAGACTTTTTAGCCCCAGGCTAAAATAGCCAAAAAAGCCAAAAAGCCAAAAAGCCAACCCACTTCCCAAACGGAGGCTAAGTTGTTTTCTTTAATATAAATAAAATATTTTTATGTAATTTGTGTATATAAATCTTACTATTCATCATTCAAAATTTTTAATTCTTCACAATATGGAAAATTTTAGAAAACTTTCATAAATTATGTAAATTATCACATAACAAATAGACAATAAGAGTTAGCTAAGACAACCAAAAGTGGAGCAAAAAAATACTAAAATTATAATTAATCAAAATAACTAATATTAAATAAAAAATGCTATTTTTTTTTCATTTTTTTCAATCAATAAGAGATATTATATTAATCATTCCACATAGTATAATGAATTGAAATAAAATTAATTTTCATTTCCATTATATTTAGTTAGTGGTTACAAAATTTTACATAATATATATATATATATTTTTGCTTTTAATTTTATATTGATTCACTAAACATAAATAGGCTTGGAAATGCATTAAAGTTGAACTGACAAACATAAAGAATAAAAATATTTAAATTATTCAAAAAACCTAACATTTTAAATATGAGATCGCTTGTATTTGCTCAAGTTTTGAATCTGCATAAAGAGACATTTAAAAAAAGAAGAAATTTGTGGTTTATGTCTCAAAAGAAATGAGTTCTTGAAAATTAATTTAATCATAAGTTATTTCAACATGGTAATCAACAACCAAAAATAATTGATGATTAAATTTATAACATAAACCCATATTCAAATAAATTGTGATGCTCTCTTCACTTCAAATCTAACATCTGCACCAAAAAAAATTAAACGCAAATAGTCAATAAGTAAAAGAGTCACAAATTAATAATAGTAGCACTTCCAGAAAAAAAAAAAAAAATGAAATCTCAATTCAATGAAACATTATTAGCCAAAAAAGAAAGAAACAAAAATATACATATTGTAAGAAAAAGGAAAAAGAAAAAGAAAACATAATTTAAAGAAAAATAAAATAATAAACTCCATTTACATAAACTCCATTTCCCACAAACGCAAAAACTCATGTAAGTACACATTTCAAATGTAAAGTAGATACAATTGAAAAAAAAATTCACTTATGACTTGAAGTTTAATACCAGATTTTTAAGGCACCATGAAGGGAAGTTGAAAAGGGCTCAATGTTGATTGTGATATATATATATATATTTTTCCCTTTTCAATCTCATGTTCATGATTCCTTTTTCACGCACTTGTTTTTATATTGAAAAGATTAAATTTAGACAAAAAATATACTTAGAATTCTATCATATTTAAAATTTATATGGATAATTAATTGATGATTTTAAAAGATAAAACAAAGTTTAACTTGAAAATAAACTTTGAAAAGATTAAGTTGAAATATATAAAAATCTACAACAATCAAGTTCATATAGCAGATAAACTCCAAGAAAAAGGGAGTTCTGCCGAAAATAAAAAGTTATGTTCAAATTTAAAAATAAAATAAGATAAACATGAAAAAATAAAAAAAATAAAATAACAAAAATGATTTGTGGCACTAAAAAAATGGGCACTAATGCCCCTAATTTCTAATTTGGGTAATTGTTGTTTTTTTTTTTTTTTTTGCCTTAACTGTTTTTCTGTTTTTCCATTTTGGGAAATTCGGGGCATTAGTGCCCCCAATTTCGGGGCACCAATCAAGACTGATAAAATAAACGATCATGCTACGTAGCTCGAAACCGCGGCTCGAAACCGCGGCTCGACACCAAAACGACGTCGTTTTGGTGTTGAAATTTTTTTTTTTTTTTTCCTTTCTTTCTTCCTGGTTTTTTCTGGTTTTTGGTTCAGGGAGAAGAAGAGAAGAAGAAGGGAGAAGAAGAGAAGAAGGGAGGAGGAGGAGGAGGAGGAGGAGGAGGAGGGAGGGGAGGGGGCCATAAAAATGGCTGGAGGAGGAGTCGGGGCCGGAACTGCGACGATCGGAGCTTCTGTGCGAGGCGGTGACGGCGACGAGGCGAGGCGGCGGCGAGGCGACGAGCTCTGATCGGCGATCGGCGAGGCGGGGCGAGGCGGTGGCGGTGGTGCCTCCTCTTTCTCTTCCCTCTCTTTCTCTCCCTCTCCCTCTCCCTCTCTTCCTCTCGAGCCATTCGAGCCTGGTAGCTTCGAGCTACCAGGCATTTTCCTAAAATAAAACTTCATGCAAGTAACTGTTTCCGAGATCGAACGCATTTGGGTAGCTGTGGGGAGCTAGCCGGGGGGAGTTCCCTCCTTTACTTGAGAGGGCAAGTACTTGTTTTCGAGATGGAACCTCTCCTCGGGAGGTTCTTCTCTCTTTGATAATAGGAATACTATCATCAGATTTTAAATTAATAAAATTTACATGTCTATCATATCTAAAATAAATCTTATATTTTAATTTAATATTATAGTATTGTGCATATTTCAGTTCAAGACAATTTAAATTTTAATAAAATAAAATTTAAAAATTTTAATTAATTAATTTTTATGTAATTTTAACCTAACTGATTAAGTTGAACCATTTTCGGTTTCACTGATTCGCTAGTTTAATCACGATTTTAGCGGTTTTATTAAAATATATTAGTTATATTTATTTGATTCAAAATAAACTAAAAATTGACCCAATTAAATATTAAAATGATTGAGATTGCTTTATTAGAAATAAACTTTCCGTCCAAATAATTGTTAACTTTTATTTTATAATCCCACATTGGGAAAAAAGTGAGTTATTTCACTTATATAAAAGTAAATCTTATGATCTCATTTAATATTGTAGTGTTGTGCATACTTCAATTCAAAACAGTTTAAATTTTAAAAATTTTAATTAATTAATTTTGTGTAAGTTGGTTGGTCTTTTGACCTAACCGATTAGGCTAAATCATTTTCAGTCTGACTGATTTGCTAGTTTAATCATGATTTTAGCGGTTTTATTAAAATATATTGGTTAAATTTGTTTGATTCGAAATAAACTAAAAATTAACATAATTAAAGATTAAACGACTGAGATTGCTTCATTTGAAACAAACTTTCCTCCAAACAATTGTTAACTTTTATTTTACACAATCCCACATTGAGAAAAAAAGGAAAAAGTGAGTTGTTTTACTTATATAAAGTGAATATTATACTCTCATTTAATATTGTAATGTTGTGTATGTTTTAGTCAGAGATAGTTTAATTTTTAGAATAAAATAATATTTAAAAGTATTAATTAATTAATTTTTATGTAAATTGGTTGGTCGTTTGAGCGATTTCAACGGTTTTATCAAAAATATATATATTGCTTTATTTCTAAAATGTATGTCTAAGTTTTATGTCAAACATTAATATAGAATAAACTAAAATTAAAAAATTTATAAAACGAAATGTATTTTTATTTTATCATAAATATAATTTTTTTTTAATTTATTCTATTTTGTTCATCTTTACCAATTAAATTATAATATCTATTTCTTATTGTGAACTTAGAATATACAATTAATAATATAACATCTGCAACATATATATTTTAATAAAATGGTTAAATTTGAATTCATTCTAAATTATTTTTCTATACTCTCTAAATAAATTTTATATTATTATTTAATTTTAAAATTATTTTTAATTATTTTTTTAACCGTGCATGGTACGGATTCATATGCTACTATATATTAAGGGAAAAAAAGGAGGTTTTAATGAAATCTTTCTGAGAGTTCTAAACTCTCATTCTAAAATTATTGATTTACCAATTTACAAAATAGATTAAAAAAACTATTGGATGATTTATTTAGTTAATTATTTTAGAAGTAATAATTATATCTTAATTTATGAATTTTAAAATTTTTCAATATTCATTGATTTCGAAAGGACGTTATCAATTATATACAAAATCAAATAAATAGAGAAAAGCCGGCTATCGCAATCGAACCGATGACCAAATGCGATGCTCTAACCCACAGCGGGCTCACATAACAGAAATTTGCCTTTACATGTATATAAATTTAATAAACTATTAGAATCTTAGCTATTCTTTTCTATATTTATATTAATTCTGAATTGAATAGGTAAGAATGAAAAGAATCAAATTTCAAATAAATAGAATTTCAAATAAATATTGAATATTGGCCCTGTTTGGTAGAGCTGTGGGAAACTGCTTATAGCTTATGCCCAAACAGCTTATAGCTTATAACTTTCAGCTTAAGCTGATTTCCAGCTTATTCTTAAAGCATCTCCTGCCCCACTCAAAGAATAAGCTGATTTCTGACTTCCAAAAAGCTATAAGCTATAAGCTATAAGCTAAACCAAACACATCAAAATAGCTTAAATTAAGCTGAAAGCTGGAATAAGCTGATTATAAGCTGTGCCAAACAGGCCCATTATAGAACATAACAATTAATATAGCGATACGATATATTACGATATATAATTTCAATTTATTTATCAAAATTCGATATTATTAATTAGATAGGAAATATTTTTTACTGCTTTCAAAAAAAAAATTAAAACCTGCCTTGATTTTCTCTCTTCAAAAAATCAGATAATATTTTTGATGAGAGTTGTGGGTGTTATATCTCATTATAGCCCCGTTTGGTAGAGTTATGGAAAAGTGATTATAGATTATAGCTTAACAGATTATGACTTATAACTGTGAACATAAGCTGTTAACCTGTTTGGTGCAGCTGTGGGATTATGGATTTAAATAGCAGAGTAGTGTTTGGTTAATAAGCTGTAAAATAGCTTTTTACTGTATAATTGTCCTTTCCACCCTTATATAATATAAAAATGATTATTTTATCATTTTTTTCAGTTATAATTTAAAAAAAAATTATTTGATTAATAAAAGTTAATATAATTAGCATTAATTAGTATCAATTAATATAAAAATTGATACATTTGATAAAAATGTAATGGAAGTATTATTACAATTTTTTTCCATTACAAATTAATTTGTATCAATTAATTGCTTAATTAGTATCAATTAATACTGAAATTATTAATTAGTATCAATTAATGACTTAATTAGTCTCAATTAATACTAAAATTATTAATTAGTATCAATTAATAGTAATCATTAATTTTTATTATTATCAATTAATAATTAATTCATTACAAAAGTATACAATATTAATTTATTAATAATTAATACCAATTAATATTGATTTTTTTCTTTTTCTTCAGAAATATACAATTTTTTATTTTTTAATTAATATAAAAATATACAATATGAATTTATTAATAATTAATACCAATTAATATTTATTTTTAATTAATATTGATTTTTTTCTTTTTCTTCAAAAATATACAATTTTTTATTTTTAATTAATATAAAAATATACAACATGAATTTATTAATAATTAATACCAATTAATATTTATTTTTTAATTAATATTAATATTTGGATATTGACGAGGGCATTTAAGTAATTTTAGCCCCCACACCAACTGTGTGCTTAAGTTGAAAATTTAAGCATCCTTTAACCAGCTTTTGAGATAAGCTGAGAAATAGCTTGATTTAAGCTATAAGCTGGTTAACTTAAGCTGTACTGAACACAATATTTTAATTTAAATTAAGCTAAAAGCTGAAATAAACAGCTTATAAGCCCTACCAAACATGCCTTATATCTTATATATTAACAAAAAATTAAAAATTAAAAAAAAATTAAAAATCAGATATACAAACAGATAAAATTAATAAATTTAATTTAAATCTTTTCAGTTGAAATCTTTCTTTTATTTCTCAATATTCAATTTTAAAATTTAAAAATATTTAAAATCTATCTAAACCAATCTAATTTAAAAATATCTTGCCATTCTTCAAACTATCACCTATAATTTGCACTAGGGGTGAGCATGGTCCGGATTGGACTGGATTGGGATAAAACCAGGACCAATCCGTTATTTACGGTTCCTGAAAAATTAGAACCAATCCAATTCGTTTAAATCATGGAACCAATTCGAACCAATCCAATTAAATACGGATTGGATCGGTTTAGGACCACGGATTCACATAATTAAATAACAAAAAAATATATATAACACTTTAATTTCATAAAAACATAAACATAATGCTATATTAGTTCCACAATAGCAACATGTCTTTCTATAATAGCGATATACTGTTCTAGAATTTAAACAACCATAAGAAAATTAGTTTCACTATAAGTATTTAGACAATTACAAATTAAAACTAAAAACTAACAAACAAAAGTAATAAAAAAAGATATAATGCAGATTTTGGTTTAAGTTTAGTTTTATATGGAATAAGAAAAGATACTATGGGAGAGGATGTATAATAAAAATATAGACTATTTGTATACGGTCCGGATCGGTTCCAATCCGGAACCAATCCGTGGACTACGGATTTTTAATTCTTCAATCCGGAACCGAACCACGGATTCAAAAAACCAATCCAAACCTATCGGATTGGATTGGACTGGATCGGATTACGGATTTCACGGATTCTTTGCTCAGCCCTAATTTGCACGTGTTCGCACCTCCTGAGTAGATTTGAAAGAACAGTTCTGGTAGGTAGCCCGAATCACTTCCGGCTCGAATGACTCGAGGTGCCAAAACGACGTCCTCTTCTTCTTCTTCTTTTTTTTTTTTTTTTTTTTTCAGAACTCAAAGGAGAGAAGAACGGAGAAGGAAGAAGATGAAGAAAGAAGAAGAAGAGAAACAGAAGAGGAAGAAGAGCTTGGGAACACAAACAAACAGATCTTGATTTTTCTTTTTCTGATTTTTGTTTTGTTCTTGATGTTGTTCTGAAGATGAAAGAAAAAATAAATAAATAATTGTTGGCTGATGTGTTGATGATGATGATGTTCTTGATTTTTTTTTTCTGATTTTTTTTTTTTTTTTTTGTTCTTGATGTCAAAGAATCTGCAAACCCAACGAGTTGATGTTGATGAAGATCTTAATTCGCCTAGAAAGGATAATGAACAAGATGTTAATTTGAAAGCTCAAAACTGGCGGAGCTTGAGCAGATTATAATTTGATCAACAACATGAACATCTTCATCAACATCCATTTTGATGATGAACAAGATTTGTAGACCCAACGAGTTCAGAAAAATCTGCAGACCCAACGAGGAAAAAAAAAAAAAACATCAAAACGACGTGTATACACATAGATCTGTGTGTGTATACATACACACAGGCGGCGCCTGTGGCTCGAGGGGTTTGTGATCGACAGTGATGGCGGCACCGGTGGTTTGCGATGGTGATTCCGGCTCTCTCTCTGTCTCTGTTCCCCCTCCCTCTTTCTTCTCTTCCACCCATCCACCCACCTCTGCCTTCCCCTTCTCTTCTTCTCTCTTCCTCTGTCTCCTTTTGCTGTCTGTTTCATTGAGAGAAAACAGAGGGAAAAGAGAAAGGAAAATGTTTGAGGGAAAAAGAAAATTTCGAGCCACATTCGAGCCAAGCATTTCGGGCCCTCAAACATTATTCTTGAAAGAAAGGATTTCTCGGAGCAATCCGAAGAGGGCATTTAATGCAAGTAATTGTTTTCGAGATCGAACGCATTTGGGTAGCTGTGGAGAGCTAGCTGGGGGATAGTTACCTCATTTTTGAGGGGTATTTTGAAAAGATGGTAAAAAATAATTTTTTGACTTTTAACCAAATTTTTAACTTTTTTAGACAAATTATTTGAGAAATTGGTAAAAAGTTACTTTTGATTTTTTTGATTAATATTTGTTTATGATGTCAAATCACAATGAAATGACCAAACTATCTCCATTCAATTTAAAATATTTACAACTTCGCCCATGTAACATATTTTGACCCATGAGGAGTAGAACTGTAATTTCACCAATGGTTAAAAACCAACTTCCCAAATATCTTTAAACACAAAAAAACTAATTTTTAGCTTTTACTATAAACTAAAAAAAAGTGACTAAAAACCTCTCCTCGAGAGATTCTTTTCTCTCTGATAATAAGATTTTTACTATCAGATTTTAAATTAATAAAACTTACACCTATCACATATCTTGTACACATTACAACTTACCTAATTAATAATAATAATAAATAAATAGAAATCACCAATAAATTAAATTAAAAAAAATAAAAAGTCACAACTCCATCTTAAATACATTGAAAAAAAAATAGAAACCACACATAAATAAAAAAAGATAAGAATTTAAATATGGATCTTAAAAAGACATGACAATAAATTTAAATTATGATTTAATAGTATAACTATCTATTTTTATTTTATTTTTTATGTATATCTATCTAAATTTTAAATCACTTATTGGGACAAATTAATCAATTTTCAAGTCTTATTTAAAGAATAATCTGATTAGTCATTCTAACTTATAGACTTCACAGGGCATTGGCGGATGAGCTGACATATTGGGTTGAGCGAGGTCTAACTTGTTGGAGATAACATCTATCACTCCAAAAATTTATTTGTTTTTTTATTTGTTTTTTTTTATTTTTTTGCCTGTGTGATTATCTTTCTTTGCTGTTGGTTTTGGTTTTAGTTTCGGTTTTAGTGAGGTTTATGTATTTGTTTACAAATTTGCATAGTAAAGAAGAATTATTAGTGATGATGGTTGCAATCGAAATATCTATACCCATTTTGCATCAATGATTTTGATAAGCTTTTGTTTTCTTTAATGAAGACCATAAAATTGAAGTTAAAAAAAGGAAGATTGATCAATAAGTCTCATGTTTTGGATTTGTAATTCATATAGTCTTATTTTTTTTCTTGTGATCCATTTAGTCTTTTTGGATATGTAATGACTCATTGGAGTGTCATATTTGGAAAAAAATACACTAAAGAGTTTTTTAGTGTCAAATTATACTCGTTATGTTAGAGTGTCACATTTGAAAAAAATACATTAAAAGCTTTTAATTTTTTTAGAGTATCATATCATACCTGTCACATTGGAGTGTTGCATGTCACGTTTGGAAAAAGTACACGAAGGAGTTTTAATTTTTTTTGAAGTGTCACATCATACTCGCCATATTGTCACATTTAAAAAAAGTACACTAATGAGTTTTTAATTTTTTTAGAGTGTTACATTATACCCGCCACGTTGTCATGTTTGAGAAAAGTACACTAAGGAGTTTCTATTTTTTTGAAGTGTCACATCATACTCGACACGTTATCACATTTGGGAAAAGTACACTAAATTTTTTTTAAATTTTTTTTTAGAGTAAAAGTTTTAGAGTGTCATATCATACTTTCCACGCTGTCGTATTTAGGAAAAGTACATTAAGGAGTTTTTAAATTTTTTGGAATGTCACATTAATACCTGTTACATTGGAGTATCACATCATACCTGTCACGTTAATAAAAGGGTATAGTTATCTATCAAAACAATACCAAAATCAAAAATTGGATCACTCAGAAAGAAACCCTTCACTAATAAGATTAATTGGAGTACTTGTTTGTTCACTAATATGACTTAACAAATCAATAAAAAAAATTTGGGACTAATTGGAGCAGTTGTTGGTGAGATGAGATTTATTGTTAAATATCCCTAAAAAAAATTGGGCATTAGATTTTTTTATTTTTTATTGTCGTTTTATTTTGTAAAAAATATGAAAATATATTGGGAAATTAAGATTTTTACTATAACATTAGTTTTTTTTTTGTATAATTACGTAAATTTGGAACTTTTAAATATCATTTTGTTATTTATTTTTATCCTCTTTCTATCCCATTGTACCATTATTGCTATTTGTTAGTTTGTTAATTGTAATTTAATTAATTGAAAATGAACGCTTAATATAACTTTTCATATATATTATAGTTAATTTGTTACCACTATTGTTATATATAATAGCATAATAGATAAGGATAATCTCTAAATATAATTTTTACATTTTTTTTATCTGATTAAAATAGTCTGTTCTTAAATAGTATATAGAGGAGTTATATGGCTTCTTTTAGCCCCAAAATGTCCAATCTATTTTTTTAAAAAAACTTTTTAATTTTTTAAATTGAAATATCAGTTATCTATGTCCAAAAATCAAAACTAATAAACACATGTCCAAAATCTATACATTTCTTTTTTTGCTTTTTCCTTTCTTTTTTTCTTTTTCCTTTTTTTAATAGGTAAGATATTTACAAATGAAAAATGTTTGGTATCTCTAAAAACTTCCCAGAATCTGACCTAGAATGATGTGGTCATAAATGTCAATTTTTAATTTGTCTACAAATACGGGAAGATAATTAATGAAATTATACATTTCAATCAACCACATACTCAAATGTTCACTATTTCAAGATGCTATTTCAAGATAATTCCAATTAAGAGCATCTCCAACCATAACAAATTTTTTTTTTAATCAAATTAGGATTTTTTTAAAAAATTAAAAAATGACGTATTGGAAATTATTATTTTTTTAATCAAAATTGATGAAAAGAAAAAAAAAATTGAGATAAGAATGAATGTATTTTTAAAAATTGATAAAAATTTAATAAAAAAGTTAAAATAATTTATATTAAATCAAACTTTTTATTCAAATTTAAAATTAAATTAAATAAAAAAATTGAAAGAAAATGATGAAAGGTTGGAGATACTTTGAAGCCTTCTTATTCTTAAAAACTAGAAGGTTGGCACAAATTTTGTATGCATATTATATTCATGTTGTGTTTTTAGTTATGAAATTGAAATAAAAACAAATGGAACTTAAATTATTGGATTAATAATAGAAACATCATATCAATTATTGTTAAATATCACTTTACTTCACATTTAATAATAAAATTGTATAGTTGTCTTAATTATAACTTTTAAATTTATATATTTTCATAACAAAAAGAGGTATGTCATACACATTTAACTAGGCTTAATTTTAACCTCATTTAACTAGGCTTAATTTTTTTTTTTATTGTTTACAAATTATCAAAATTGCTCTAAATTGATTTATAATTTTCTTTTAAATTAATAATTTAAAAAGTTATAAACATAAAAGTTAATCAATAAATTTCATACATAATACATAGAAAAATATTAAATTACTGCAAGATAATTATACTGATTTATTTTAATTTATAAAGTCTTGTGCATAGCATGGGTTGCAGCTAGTTATATAATATAAGGAAAAACATTTTGGTCTATTTCAGATTGATAGTTTCACTCTAATTTTCTCAAATTTTTTGAATTTTATAACACTTAAAATACACATGTCATTCTATAATTAGCTCAAAATATTATATAAATTAAGTCAATTTTTAATTAATACTTTTATTTTTTATTTTTAAAATGCAGAGAGTGTTGCACGTTAGGTCCTCAATTTTTTATTTTTATTTATTTATTTTTTAACACAATCACAACATAATTCTTTAAGTATAGAGACAAAAAATAGAAATACAAAAAAATTTATTCAGAGATTTCAACTTGAAAAACAAGCGAATTGTACAAATTAAACTATGAATATGATCCACATATTTTAAACGATGCATATTCTCTATTTAATATGAGTTGTTGTTGGGTTATTTTAGCCAATTTCTTCGTATATATCTTTTTTTTTTTTTTTTTAAAGTTTAATAAACTTATTTTTACATTTATTTTTGTATAAATGAAAAAACACAAAATTAAAAAAAAATCATTTTTATAGCCCACTAAATCTAACTCCGGTACAACAAGAGCAACAAGCTCCCTCCTATGGATAAATCAAAAGTGATAATAATCTTGTGCTTGACATTCTTATAAAAAGAAAAATGTTTGAAGGTCACAATTTTTGTGGCTCAAATGGCTCAAAATTGCCAAAACGACTCGTTTTGGCAATTTTGAGCCATTTGAGCCACAAAAATTGTGGTCCTCTACCATTGCTGTATTGACGTAAGGGGAATCACAAGTAGTTTTTACTACAGTGTAAGGAGAATCCAAAGGAGTTTTTACTTTCAATATGAGATAAATTACTTAGAATTTTTACCGATCATGTGGCTATTAAAAAACAAAGTATGTATGTGTATATTTTTCTTAGTTTAAGTATTTTTTTAATCGAAGGCTAGCTGATGGGGTACATTTTTTTTTAGATTGGAAAAAAATAAAAGAAAGAATCAGAAGAGACGTGGAATTTTTGTAACTTTGTCTATTTAAATTTGGAAACAGTGGAATGAGTAATTGATTAAGAGTCACAAAATTTAAAATTAAGAGTAAAAAATTGATTAAATTAAAAGTGTAGGGACCAAAATGACATAAGAAGTAAAATGTAGGGACTATTAATGTAATTTGTTCCTATTGTATTAATTTCTTACTCATAATTTAACTTATTTTTAATTTTTTCCTTATTTGTTTAGTAACTTTTTATATTTGGCAACTATTGCAAAACTTTAAACGTATGAAATGAATATAATGATATTTCATCATCAAACTATTTTTATTATTACTTTTGGTTTAAATGGATAAAAAATTAGTGTATATTTAATTGCATTATTATTTGTGTAGGGACATAAATTTCGAATAACAACACGTGGCCAAGATGTCACCGAAGTGCCAACCGGGGTGCCACGTGTCCTGGTCTTGACGCCGAGGTTATCTGCTAAGATATCGGAATTCGAGATAAGCGGATAAGGGACAAGAGTCCTAGAATGAGAGAAGACTTCAGTTTGGGTAAAGATAAGACTCTTAGAGAGTTTATCTTAATCCTACTGGGAGTCCAAGATTAGCAGTAATCCTAAGTCCCAAGATTGTCCATTAGAGTTAGGCTTCTATTGGGACTAGAATTGTGTTGGCTATAAAAGAGAGGCACCCCCATGGGTCTAAGGTATGCTTTTGATATTCTGTCTAGGGAGTTAAACACTATTAATTATCTTTGAGAGATACTGAGTACTGACTTGATCGTCGGAGTGCCCCCGGGTGGACGAGCCACCGCCGGAGACTCTTCTTTCTGTTGCAGGTCGTTCGGGCTTAATCTATTCTGCCGGTGCTCTCCAGCTGGGTACCTATTTGGCAGTGTGGTCGGAAAACAGCACACACAATTTGGATTGATTTGCATTTAATTTTGAAATAATTTAATTTGTTTAATTGATTTACAACTTATCATTACATTGCCAATATTTCACACAATTTTTAATCTTTTATATTTATTATGCGTTACACAGTAATATTTTTTATTGTATTTTATTAAGATAAAATTAATATGTCAAGAATATATTTATACATTAGTTGTACATAGCACGGAATTACCGCTAATATATTAAAAACAAATATTAAAATTTTAGTGCATATTATATCTTAATAATGTTGGAACTTTTAACTATGTTGGGACCTCGTGTCACAGCACACTTTCTTTTGGTGCATATTATATCTTAATTATGATCTAAATTATAAGAGGGATTAGAAATTCATAATTTTTATTTAGAATTTTATTTAGAAATAGCAATCTATGATTTAAATTTATTTTATACTTAGAGTCAGATTTCACCAATTTAATTTTCACCACATAAATAGATTTTGGGAAAAATTCTTGGTATAAATCTGGATCAATAGAATTACTCCTAAATTATTATGGGAAAATTTATAACGCACATGTCAAAAAATGTATGTACCATATGACATAGTTATGATTTTTGTTAGGACTCATCATGGTATTTGTTATGACCTCTAGTAATTATTATTTTAGTTATGACCAAGAGATCTTTGGTTACATTTCAAGTGATGCTTTGTTATGGCCTTTGGTCATGAGTCAACTATATAACTCATTGTGATGTTGATTATCACTTAGTTATGACATACTGTGATTGTTATTTTGGTTATGACATTGTGTTTTTTTTCTTTGGATAACTCGGTATTCGTCTCAATGAACTAACTAATCCTAAAAATCAATCCCACTATCCATTAGCTGGGGACTCAATTAAATCAAAGGAAAAACCTCACAGGGTCAAGTCCTGGGACCTAGGGGTGTGTTTTGTCCAATATTTTAGGTTTGAAACCTTTTAGCAAACAATTTTTTGGGACTAGTCCATATGGGACTTTGCTCTGACTTTAATTAGGCCTCTGATTAGTGGACAGTGAAATTAGTCTCCTAGAATAATTTGTCCAATGGACCATATACCGAGTTATCAAAAAAATATATTTGAGTGGACTCACAGTTACATAGCACCAGTGGTGGAGGGAAGTGAGGACTGGGGGGGTCACGTGCCCCCCAGGATTTTGGGCTTTTTTTTTTTTTGGGGGCAAATATAAAAAAAATATTTTAGATAAAAAAAATTACAAAAATATTATTAGAGTGAAATGTCAATGATATTTTAAAAATTATGAGAACAATAATGGTTATTTTAATTGAAAATAAAGATTATTATAAACCATATTATCCATGAAAATTTTTGAATGTAACGGTGATATCATTATTATTGACATGCAAGTATAAGTAATTTCACTATAAAGATATGCAATTTATTAGATTATTAATTACATTTGACATGTGAAGTTTATTCTTTATGTATTTATTTACTATTAGTTGGTGATATCATATACTAATGATGACGTGGTATTATCATTATATTGAACTTTTAATCAAATTTTGTATAAAAAATAATTTATCATTATATAATTTATTTTTAAGACTTATATCTATATTTTTTTAATATTGTCTGTGATACATTAGTTATAAATAACATTATTTTTTTTTGATGTTTTTCGAAATCAATTGTAAAAACTTGCGTGAAATATTTTTGTAAAATTTTTCGATATTATAATTAATAAGTACCCCTTCTAATTTAATTTTCTAACTTCGCCATTGCATAGCACACACCATAACTACACCATTAGAGCACATACTTACTTTCTAAAGTAACAAACATTTAACACATATATAGTTTTCACACTCCTCGTCAAATGACACATTTCAATACATTTGTTTAGCCGTCCAATTGGATGCTCTAAGTCCATGAGACCTATATATCTTATCTCTATCCACAACAACATTTATTCATCTTGAAAAATAAAAAATTTGTCGCAATATATATATATTGAAGGAAAATGATTTGGAACCCTAAAACTGTCCCCTCTAATCCCCCTAATTTCCATTTTAGGCAACTGTTTCCTTGTTTTTTTTTTTTTACTTGATATGGAAATTAGAGGGATTAGGGAGAGGGAAATTAGGGGGATGTAGCAAGACCCATATATTGAAAGACCAATTATAATTGTTAGAAAAAATTGTCCCGAAAAATTAAAAAAAGGACCTTTACAATAAAAAATTTGAAAATGCCACTTTTTTTTTTCTAGAATTTGAAAATAAATAAACAGATTATTGGAATGTTATATGTTGTAAAAAAACATCATGGTTTTATTTTGTAATAATCAGAGTGAAGTACACGTTCTATTTACCTTTTATTTGAAAAGATCATAAGATAGCAACAAGACTATTTTTGTTAAACATTTTATTTGATAAACTATTTAAAAAATATTTGCGAAATTGAAACTATGTGCCAAAATATAACACTTTTTTATTTCGAAATATTTACAAACTTGAAATTCAAATTCATCTAAAATTTTGTTTTGAAGTTGCGACTTCATGCTGAGTTGGCTAAAGGTCAATTTGACAAGTTAGTTAGTGTGGCTAAATTAATCTAAAGATGACACTTGTACAAGCAATTAAATCGCAGATTGAACTTGTTAGAGTACGGTGGAGGAGTCGTACAAGTAATAAAAGTTTTTATAAGGAGGGTAATTGCTAAGGTTTTTAGGCAGATTAACTAGATTTTTTTTTTGGAGAGTGGATTAACTTTTTAATTTTTTAATTTGGACTTAAAAAATTTTGTTTGGGAATAGTTTTTTGACTTTTTGACTTTTTTGTAAGAGAAAGAATGTAATGATTATAATTTGGATGTGATGTTTGTTGGAACAATCTTCTGTGCAAATAAAATAATTTGAAATAATTCAAACAAAATAAAATAAAACTTACAGTATTTATTTTGTAGAACCGAATAAAATAATTCAAAGACCAAGTCGAGTGTGTAACACTCTGTCCTTAAGACAGATTCGCCCCACTACGGTGCTTACGGTTATGTGGCATCTATCTCCCAAGATACAATGATCTTCACAAATTTGTAGTAGCACTTTAAACAAATTTGTCCGGCGAACTAGAACCTCGTGTTCTATAACTCTCTGAAATTTATTCTAAATCTAATATGAAGAATAAAGGACGCAATAGAGCAAAATGAAGGCAAGGAAAATGAATTTTCGGAATCAATCAAAATTGGAATAGGGCTGTCTTTATATAGGCTTTGTTGGCACCTATTCAATTTGAATAGAAAATGTATAAAGAAGGGACATAACCCTTCTTTTAAAATAAAGAGACACCATGAAAGGTTTGCACCCTTTCATTCAAATGGAGGTTTGACCATTCCTTTAAAACAAAAGACACCATGAAAGGTTACACCCTTTCATTCAAAATGGAGTCTGTTTACAACTACTCTTTATAAATTTTCCAACAGTTTTGTCTTATTAGGTCAAAAAATTTATTTTGTCTTTTTGTAACTAAAATAGTGCCAAACCAAACCCAACCCAACCCAACCCAACCCAACCCAACCCTTCTTTCCAAACAAAATCCTAGTAGATTTAAAATTTTTAGACTCTGGATAGATTATTAAGCCTCCGTTTGAGAAGTGGGTTGGCTTTTTTGACTTTTTGGCTAAGTTAGCTATTTTAGCTTGGGCTAAAAAGCTTGGTTTGAGAATGACTTTTTAACTTTTTTGACTTTTTTTTATGAGAAAAAAGTGTAATGATTATGGGTTGAATGTGATGTTTTGTTTGTTGTGACTAAAATAGCCTATTTTATCTTTTGTGGTTAAAATAGCCACAAAAGCTCTTGCCAAACGGTTAGTGAGTGAGATTGGATAAATTAAACGAAATGATTTGGATTGATCAAGGCTAATTGAGTTTGACCACAAATGATCAAGAGTGATTGAGATCAATCTGGTTGAATTAATAATAAAAGACTAGTCATCAGTGGATGCAACTGGAACTTTAGTCGCAGGTGGAGTCAATCAAAGTGGTTTGCAAAATTCAAGCCAAGGTAGAGATTGTTGGGTGTGCGTCTTGTGTTCTATCATATGGGACCCATATAATTATTTATTAGTGTTTACATATATTTGGATTTAGTTACGGCGTCGATAATCTATTATAAATCCATTAAATATATGTTTTATTAATTATGTGGGTAAAGATTTCTATGTGATGTAGGGAAGGTAATTGAATCAACATTCAAATACAAAAAATAATCACGAATTTGTTAAAAGGGGATACTCTTTGTTGTAATAATATTAATTCTTCAAAATAAAATTAATTTTCCCAAAGGCACAAGTCAATTTATATTAGAGAAGACCTAGAGGAAAAAAGAGAATCAAATCCTAAACTAATTGCTTGGAGATTGGCTTCTCTCCGATCCATAATTAGACTGGAGTAGTGCCGTTGGATCAATGGGTCTAATTTTGAGTCCCGTTTCGATAATGTGAACCGTTTATATATTTTAGGATTCTGTTGAATACATTATCTTTGCAAAAAAATTGGATAACGATAACCACATGTTTAAATAAGTTTTGTATGAATTGTTTATTTTTTCACTGTTCTTTTTTTCATAGAAAACCGATCCAAACACGTAGTTTCGTTATCTGATCGACTTGATTTTTTGCAAGAATGATGTACTTGACGAATTCTAAAATATGAACGGTTTGGATTATCGAAACGATATCCAAAACCTGGCCCATTAGGCTGAACAGCACCTCTCTAGTTCGATTATGTACCGGAGAGAAACACATCTCAATTGGTTGCTAACCAAGTAGAAATAAAATAAAATTAAAAATTACCAAAAAAAGGAAATATTTGAGTTAGGCTAAAATTCGAATGCCATAATGAAAATTAGAGCATCTTCAATGGTGTTTGCTAAAATATCATTGCTATTGCTATAATTTGGCAATGAATAATGTTATTTTGCCAAATTATAGTAATTGTACTCCAATGGTCACATACTATTTTGACAAATCTCAACCAACTTTCTTTCCAAGTTTGTAAGTGTGGTTTGAATATAGATTTTTTTGTTTTTTTTTTGTTTTTTTTGTTTTTTTTGTCTTTTGTGACTTTTCTTCAATTCTTTGTAAAAAAAAAATTATATATTGATATTATACTCAATTAGACAAATATAAAAAATGAAAAAAAAATTTAAATATAATTCACCCTACCAAAAAACATACCACTACCAAAATTTTTTTTTTTATTAACATTACAAAATAAAAACAACATTGCAAACAAAGACTACAAATTACATTAAAAAATAAATGATATTGCAAAATTAAAAAATATATTCTCCCGTAATTAATCATCAGGGTGCAAAGAAAAATAGTAATTTGGGTGCTGACATTTGCAGACCACTTGGTGAAAATCTCATTTTTTCACATTATGTAATACGCTTTCGTCTAAGGGTCCAAATGAGAAATATTCGTA
This sequence comes from Camellia granthamiana, assembly GCA_036172215.1. Classification (NCBI taxonomy): domain Eukaryota; kingdom Viridiplantae; phylum Streptophyta; class Magnoliopsida; order Ericales; family Theaceae; genus Camellia; species Camellia granthamiana. The sequence goes on along the minus strand of CM069908.1, from coordinate 40,390,728 downwards.
GTCATTATCAAGTGTTCTTCTTTTTTGATTTCATATTCTTGCCTTTTTATCTCAAATTCTTTCATCTCCTATAGTGCTTGAATCTTTTTTTTCTTCTCTTTCAGTTTTTTTTCATTTTCTTCTCAGTAAGGTCTTGGTTAAATGTCTCCAACACATTACTAAATTTGTGGACTTTAGCTTCAACAACTTGATTTCTTCGAAATAATTATTTTGCAGCTTTTCTACCCATAAGTCTTTTACCCCTTGCAGTGACGCTACCCTCACCGATTGGATTATTACCAACAGTTGAATTGTTACCAACACTTGGACTGTTATCGTCTTCAACAGAAATGCAATTATCCATAGGGGAATCGGGGGCTACATTAGGGGAAAACGATATATGCATCTTTGACTTCACTGTGTTAGTAGGAGTTACATCTTGCCATCTGATATTGTTTTGCAAGATTGGCCAACAATGTTCAAAAGAAAAATGTTCGTTTTCATCTTGATGGTATAACAGTTTTGCTTGAAGTATCTATATCAATAAAATATTTAATTAATTAATTAGTTAATTTTTATATAAGACAAAATAATAATATTTTACATAACAAATGAATATGGAATTTTCCTATATCAATTTGAGACATCCCACTTAGGTGTAGATTTTTGATTTGCGCTAAACACCCACGAAATTTGTTGCAACATTTCATTATTACACCCCATTGAGATGAGATAGACACTTGTATTCTTGAGTGATCATTCTACAGCGAGCAATAATTTTTAAAAATTCTTCCCCAAAAATGAGCATGCGTTTGCGAATTCCCAACAATTGCGTTTTCAGTAATATGACACAAAGCTCTACAAATTGCCACATCTTCTTGAGTGGTGAATGATTTTCCTCTTTTTGTTTTTGATGATCCTTCCATACTGATTATGTAAACAATATAATTGAAAGAAAAATTGTTGTTGTGAACTCAAATTGGTGAAACAAGGTGTGTGCATTTATACTACTTAAATTGAAAGAAAAATAGCCGTTTAATTATAGCTGTTGGTGTCTTGCCTGTTTGGAAAAATAGTCATTTTTTTACTTTCAGATTAAAATAGAGCCGTTGGGCATATGTTACACATTCCAAGACACTATCTCTCATTTTCAACGGTTGAGATCTCTATTGTCTAGAATCATATTTTTTTCTCTATCTCTATTCTCTATAATCATCTTCCTCTTTCTATTCTCTAGATACTCTCTATCTCTCTTCTCTCTCTATATCTCTTCTCTCTCCATACTGATTAGCGATGGTGCAAGCTCTTTTCTACGATGGGAACTTCTCTCTCTGCTCTTCGTCACTACCAATCGCCATTGTCTACCCTCCACCCCTTATTTTATCTCACTCCTCTCTCTCTCTCTCTCTCTCTCTCTCCTAGAATGGATCGGCGATGTTGGACAAGATTGAAGAGACGATTGCCGATTTTGAACCAAGGACCACCAAATTTGACTCCAAACACCACCGTTCCAAGTTCGACCGAGAACCCAGGTCTGTCTATCTGTCTGTCTCTCTTTCTCTTTCTCTCGATCCAATTAGTCTTTGTCTTTGGTTTAGAAAATGAATTTGGTTCACAATAATCAGGGTTTGATCGAACGCCTTCGTCCTCATTGAAGAAACCCCTTCGTCCTCAGTGATTGAAACCTTAATGAAGAAACCCCTTTGTCTTCTCTTTCTGTCAGGTATTTTTTTTTGACTTCACTGTGTTGATTTTTTAATTTTTTTTTGCTTGAAATTGCTGAAATTGAAATTTTGCTATCTTGCTTCTGTGTTTGGAAATTGCTTCTGTTTGAAATTTTTGTGATTTTTGGTTGAAAATTGCTTCTGTGTTTGGAAAGGATGATGAGAAAGAGAGGGAGGGAGGGAGGAAACGGTTGGTTGAAGCTGACTTAATAGCTTTGGCAGTTGCCAAAGCTTGTGCCATATTTGACACAAGTTTTGGCATTTGCCAAAGATAACAGCTGCTAAAACTTATCATTGGAGGTGGCTTTCTATCAACTGCTGCCATAATTTGGCAATAGCAGCTCCAATGGCAAGCCATTGGAGATGCTCTTAAATATACTAGAAAAAACCTAGGCGAAATCGAATTCTATAGACTAAGTTATAAATGAATCAATTATTTTTAAGGACAAAATTGAAGGCCTAAATGTTAGAATTTGCCTTAAAATCTATGGTAGGTCATGGCAGATCCATGGGTCCTAATTGTCACGACATTTTCCATGTCTCGACCAAATTTCACTCCATTCCGAACACATGTCACCTTATGTCTACTAGGGTTTTTTGTCCATAAATTTCAAGAACTCTTTGGCCAGGCAGTTTGCATGAGAATTCGAAAAGTATAAGATTGAGAGGGCTTGTAGAGATATAGGAGACGGAAATATACTAGGGACATCAATTGTGAATGGGAAAACGGGTATGGTTTTTGGGCTCAGGTACTCTTGAGTAGGAAAATGGGTATGATTCCAAGGTTTGAGTATTAATGTTCGGTTTTGGGTGTTATCAGTCTCATGGTTGTACTTTCTATTGTTTATAGTAAATTATCCATCTCACTTATGGATGTCGAAAGGTTATGCCGAATTACGCAAATCAATGTGGATGATTGTTTTTTTCTTGGATAAATTACACCGGCCTCATTTAAGATTTGAAAAAAATATAATAAATTTCATAATTTTGACACAATAACCTAGACTTCCCTTTTAATAAGTTCAAATTGACCAAAGCTAATGTAGATCGTATAAAGATACAATGACATACAATGTAAAATGTGTATTTCAATATAAAAGAAATGACAAAACCATTTTTTAATTCATACAACTAACAAATTTCTGATTAAAATAAGGTAAAGTGTCACATAAATTAAAATCTCAAGGAAAATTTGAGTACTAATAATCTAACTGAAACGAAAGAAAAAGTGCCCAAATTTAAGATGCCATGTGACAACCTTAAGGCTTATTAGATTATTAGTACCCAAAAACTGAAACAAAAGAAAAAGCACTCAAATTTATAGCATCCACACTACTTGTTAAATTAAAAAAAATGTTAAAGACTCATAAAAAAAAAAAAGTTTTACAATTATATCTATAATAATGTGATATTATATGTGTTAACTTTTGATTTGTTATACGTCTAATAAATAGGATCCCACCCTCTTTTCACATTATTATAAATAGATTTATGAAAAAGTATAAGATTAATGCTTGGGAGCATTAAAAAGGAAGCACTAGGGGAGTACTAATGAGGTGGCTCTCCCTTTGATGTGATGGTTGTCTCTTGTGTTTTTCTTTTTTCTTTTATTTTTTATATTTTCCAACTCATTAGAGCTATTAGTGATGTGATTTTTTAGTGATCTCTATCATTACTGAAAGTATAAATATGTAGCACTACTTTTAAATTAAAATATTTTATAATCAGATGCATATGCTATGCACCCCTTTAGGGTGCACAAGCATTTTCCTATAATTGGATACTTTTCTTGGTTATGGGTTATTGTATATGCGTTTGATTGTGGGTATATTTTACTGGATAATACTATTTTTTATATGCACAGTGAACAACTTTTCTCAAGAATTCTTTGAACTTTCAACTATGTTGGTACATCTACATGGAACGGTCAAGGTATAATACACTTTATTCTTAGTGTATATTGAAGTTATGATTTATATTGAGGGCAATGTGTCTCTCAAGTTTGACAAAATTAATTGGAGGTGTTGTTGGATTTTTATAGGTTTATTAGAGGGTTCATTTCAATGATTTAAATATTTCATATTGAAAGGTTTATTAATAAAATTATTCTAGTAAAAAATCAGATTAATCAGAATATTGTATATGAATTATTAGATTACATTTGTTTTTAAAATAATAAATGATTTATAATGAAAATTATAATTGTTATTTATATTTTTATGGCAACCGTGACCTAAACATGTTGTTACGGTTATCCAAACAATTTAATTTTTTGTAAGAATGATTTTCTCAATGAATTCTTTGATATGAACAATATGAACAATTCAAATCGTCAATAACATATATATAGAATAAGGGCTCATTTGGAAATTAACTAGTTTAGTTAGTTTTTTTTTTTAATAAATTTTTTTTATTACAAAAATACATATAAAAAAATAAAAAGAGTAATGTGATAACTTGTAATGGCTTTTTGACTTTTTAGTTATTTTAATCTATTGACAAACAATGCCTCACTTTTAAGGTCATATTTGAATGAATTTGGGAAAAGAAAAATTACAAAGAGAAGGATTTATTTATTTATTTAATTTTTTTTTTCCAAATCACTTCCAAAGTTTATAATCCAAACACAATTTAATTTCAACTAATATGCTTAATTTAAAGGGGAAATTGCAATAAAATGGTATAAATTCAAAATAATTACAAAAAGATGAAAGTACAAGACTTAATTGCACAATCTAATATAAATTACTTGTATTTTTATGACAATACAATTATTTTATATTGATACTATTTTTTTTGCAATTCTCCCTAATTTAAATAAAAAAAAGATAGAGTGTGTGAAATATCATAGAGTTTCATCTAGAGAGAGAATATTTAACACCTCTCTCTTTTTCTTTCGTATTGAGGAAGAAAAAATATAAATCCTCATATATGCATAACTATTGGTGTGGCTTAGGTGCACGTCTCAGGTTCAAATCTCATAAGGGGTGCATTTCTCGCAGCAGTTTGAAAAGGGTACACGGCTTTCCCCAGGCTACTTACCCCTGAGATTAGTCGAGGTGCGTCACTCCTAAGGGATGCTGACTCGGATACTCGATTATCATCATCAAAAAAAAAAAAAAAAAAACATGCATAACTATTGGTCCTTTTGTTTGATAGAAAAAGAACTCTATAAATAAACAATCATTATTTTTTTTTTTTTATGAAAAAAAAGGGATTCTATAAATAAAGAAATAATTTTTATATTAGCAAAGACAGATCAAGACTAAAGGTAGTCTTCCCCAAAAAAAAAATATATATATATATCGTTTTGAGACATTAAAAAATCTTTCATAATTCAATTCACAACGATGTAATTTGACAAGTATTAATTTTTAATTTTGCACTCAATCATATAAAAATTACTACCTTTATACATTATTTTAGGTATATTTATGAGTGTAAAATGTAAATCTTGAAAAAGAAAAAAAAAAGGTAGTCTTCCTCCCATCTACAGATCCTTTACTTACAGCTGGGTGGATACTCATCCTTATCAAGGAAGTAATTATTATTACTATTATTTTTAAATTTATGAGATCATTTTTCATGCGTCATGGGTCATGTAGCTTTTACGTTTTTTTATTCTCTGCCAGCCATGGTTTTAAAAACCGGACCGGACCGGCCGGTTGAACCGGTGACCGGATGGGGTTCCGGTCCGGTCGGCCCTTTAAAACCGGTCAACTGTAAAAACCGGCTTATTTTTTGAAAACCGGTGAACCCACCGGTTAAACCGGTGAACCGGTCGACCCGGTCCCGGGTTGACTGAACCGGTCCGGACCTTTTTTTTTTTTTTTTTTTTCAGTTTTCCTTTTTTTTATTTTCTTTCTTTCTTTTCTTTCTTTCTTTCTTATTTTATATATATATATATATATTATATTATATATATAATAAAAATTTAATTGAAAACTCTCTTTTAAGGGTCTCCTCTTGTGAGGAATCCCATTGAGAGCTTGAAATTATTGTGAAAGAGCTTCTATCTATTTATAAGAAAAAAAATTCTTCCAAAAACATTCAAAAAATCTATGTGGGATTCAATTAAATTCATTGGAGGGAAACTTAAAATTTTGATATCCCTCCAAAAATTTTGCTCTTCTTTCAATCAAAGTATTTGAATTAAAATCATATGGAGGGAATATTGAATATTTGATTTCTTTTTCCAAAATTAAAATCAATAATATTTTTAAATATTTTTTTATATTTTTTAATAAAAAAAGTATTAAGAGAAATATTTAAGATTATTAAAATTTTTAATTTATAATTTTATTACTTATATTTTTATATTTTTTAATAAAAAAAGTATTAAGAGAAATATTTATGATTATTAAAATTTTTAATTTATAATTTTATTACTTATATTTTTATTTAAATATAATTTTAATATATTTATGACGTCACGGTTCGATTCCGGTTCAACCCGACGGTTGAACCGGTGACCCGTCCACCCGATCATTTTTCCGGTTCACTCACCGGTCCGGTTTTTAAAACATTGCTGCCAGCTATATATAAGGTTCCGTTCTATTATGAGTTGACATCACAATCTCAATGGTGGTTTGAGATGATTTAAATAAGGTCAAGTTTGGGAAGACTAAATAAGTGTATTTTTTGACTTTTTATGAAATATGGGTTAGATTTGGGTTAGGTTTGAAGTGATGTGTTAGAGAGGTGATGTGACTTAAATAAGATGATGTGACTTAAATAAGATAGTGACTTTTTGACTTTTTAGATTTTTTGGAGGATGCCAAACTTGGCCTAAGTGTATTTTTTAATTTTTTGTGAAATATAGGTTGGGTAGGGTTGGGTTTGAAGTGATGTGGTAGAGAGGTGATGTGACTTAAATAAGATAATGTGCCTTAAATAGGATAGTGACTTTTTGATTTTTTGACTTTTTTAGGATATCCCAAACAAGGCCTAAATTTACAAGATTTTTTTGTCCATTTTACCCTTATCTGAAGGGCTGATGTATTTTACTTTCGAGAAATCTTAAAAACAGTTTTATTGACATTGTTAGAGCATCTCTAACCTATTAGAGATATCATGTTCGGAGGAATTTATGTGTAGATTTTAATAAGTAGATTTGTTGTTTAATAGGTTTTGTTATAATTAACGATATTTTTCATTAAACACTATTAAAAAAATATCGCTAATTATTAATTTTCAGCGATAATTTAAAAATTTTGTCGCAAAAAGTTGCTAATTATAAGTTTTAGTGATAGTTTAAAAATATTATCACCAAAAAAAGTCACTAATTTTCAACTTTTAATTACAAATTTTAAAAATTCGTCATAGAAAAATGTCAATAATTATAAGTTTTAGCGACAATTTATAAAAATCGTGACAAAAAAATGTAACTAATTGTCAATTTTGTCAATTTTTAGCAACGTGCACACAAAATTATTTTTATCGACGATTTTACTAGGACTAACTTCTAATAGGACTTGATAGAAATTAAGTCAAACGATTAGGACTTATTAGTAATTTATCATAATGTGTTTGTTAGCTAAGATGCCTTGTATAGCTCATTTTTATAAAGGATTCCTGAACTGTAAATGTTGTTTCGGAACGGCAAGATGTTGTAGATTTGGTATTGGTCTGTGTTGGAGCATTTACTAAAATAAATAAATAATTATAGAATCAAAATAAATATGGACAAAAATTATCATTATCATGAGAAGACACTAGATTTACGTGATTCGACAAATTTGCCTACATCCACGAATATTACCCTTCGTCCACGATACCAAATTTGCCTATATCCACAGATATTACCCCTCATCCACTATTTTAAGGCAGTGTTTGGGAAGTGGGTTGAAGAGGCTATCTTAGCCTCATAGCAAAAATAGCAGAAAAACATATACAAACAAAAAAGGACCATGTGCCTTGACAACACTGCTAGCTTAGGTCGTCAAATGTCCAAATTGTCCCTTGTGAATATTGAGATACACAACAATAGATGGAGCTAGGGGTGTAAATTAGGCCTGGCTCGACCCATATCGGGCCGCTCGGGCTCCTGCTAAAATTCAAGTCAGGCCGGACTGGTCCACAGGTAAGAAAATTAGGCCCAGGCCCAGGAGATATTCGAGGCCTTAGACAGGCCTAAACATTTTTTAAATTTTTTTCTATTTTTTCCACCAAAAGCTTATTCTTTTCCACTAAAAATGATACTTGGTCTTGCGCAGACGGGGCCTTAGGTTGGGCTTTGAGTGGGTTTTAAGCAGGACGATAGGTAGGACCATGGGCCGAGCTTCAAAATAACGGCCTAGGCCTAGGGACTCGGGCTGGGCTCGGACCCGAACATAATCGAGTTGGGTTAGGCCCGGGGCCACCCCTGGCTCTGGGCGGACTTCGGGCCGCCCACGAGCTGGGGACCATTTTTACATGCCCAGATGGAGTCCAAATACATTTCCCAAGTCAGAGGGCAATGCCATGTCATTCAACAAGGACATACTCTTCTTAGGGGCATTTTTGTCATTTCATTGTTTAGCATCATTTCAAACATGTTTCCCAATACAACAATCCAACTCATCTTTCCAAACACAAAAACTAAAATAGCATACTAAAATAGTCAAATAGCCAAAAAGTCAAAAAAATAGCCAATTCCCAAACGGGACCTAAATATGTATTACACATTACATCTTCAAATATATGAATATACAATGAATCGGATTGAGGCACGGTAATCTCGTTTTCTTTAAGGAAATTCAAACCCTTCTCGATTGGTAAAACTACTACTTCTTGATGCAGCAGAATATCACATATTAACTTGTCTCTCTCAGGATATAATAGTCCGACTTATAGTTGTGTTGATTCAGTCAACCCTACACAAGTAGGTGAGTCCAAAACTGCATCACAAGAGTACCTTTTCAAGTAGCCTAATTATTTGGGTATAAACACACTATAAAATACATATAGCTAACCCAAGGGGTTGTGGCATTGTGGTAAGGCCTTGGGGTTTAGGCCCCAAGGTCACAGGTTCAATTCCCCCCTTGGGCCAATCTCCTGGCGAAGCACTGTTGGTTAGGAGGTTGGACCTCAAGGATGCCTAATCAGCTACTTGGTGTGGGTTTAATGCTCCCCCGCTGTGCGAGTCCTGACTTAATCGAAGCTTGCCTTGGGAGGTCGGGACAAGCTTCCAGGTTATAGTCTCCTTACTCGGAACGGACAACAGGACACCCTGGTGATCTCCTCATGGGGCGCTGCCTTGGACCTGCGGGAGAGTGGGAGGATTTCCCTGTAACAAAAAAAAAAAAAAAAAAAAAAAAAAAAAAAAAAAAAAAAAAAATACATATAGATACACTTACTATTCTCCACACAAATTAGGAATGCACAAGCTCTGATTTATATATATACACAAACAAATGAAGAGTTCTCATCTTTAATTGTAACTCACCATAATAAATCAGATAACTTATAACCTCTCACATGAATTATATAAAAATGTTACTCACCTGCATAATTAGCTAAGAGTAATAAACACACACTCAAATCCTTTCAATTCGCCATATTGCATTATTATATAATTATAATTTGATTAATTACATTTTATGGCATGATATATGTATACACATAAATACATCACAATATATATATACATAATGTTAATATTAAAATAACGTAAGTGCACTATGCACCAACAGTTTGTATTACTTGATGGGTGAAGGCATATTTCATCTGCTGCATTGAAGAGTGAGAGATTCAGATTTGTAACTTCTATAAGGTTGTTACTTTTTTTTTTTTATTGAACAGCCAAAAAAAAAAAAAAAAAAAAAAAAAAAAACTTTATTAATGAAAAATCAAAGTTACAATAAGATCATTACATCAATAAAGAAAAAGGAGCATGATTGTTACAAGTATCATAATTAAACAAACCGATCCCAACACTGAAAACCTAAACCTAATCATATGCAAGCACACTTGTTGGTGAGAAACCAACCAAAGCACCCACAAGGATCCAAAGCAGGCTGCATAGTCCAAAACAGAGCAAATCAAAAGCAAAAGACATCAACCCAGTAGTCACCCAAAAAATCCCATCAAACCAAAAGAAGCTTCATCACCAGCATTGGGGTCATCCTATTCCCTTACTGCAAAATCTAAGCTGGTGCAAGTTGTTACCAAAATCATTGACAGAGTACTGTGACCTTGGAGATGCTGATCTTACCCACATAGCCACTCTGCTTTTGATTAGATCTCTTTACTCATTCATATTAGGCTGAATCTTATTGAAGACACAATCATATTCGTATGCCTCCAAGTAGACCACGAAACTGCTAGAGGGATGGCCTTCCTAATTTTCTTACATGGTGTCTTAAATTTGAGTACTGCTATAAGGTTGTTACATGGTGTCTTAAATTTGAGTACTTTTTCCTTTGTTTCAGTTTTTGGGAGGGGATGTTCCTTGGGGTTGGTTTGATCTTGGTGGGGTTTCTTGAATTTGGTTTTTTGAATTTATTTATTTATCAATAAATCCTCTTTCTTTGCCTTTAAAAAAAAGAAAAAAAAAAAAAAAACAGAGAGAAATTGGGTGAGAGGAACAACTGATACAATACAAATATATATATATTTTTTATGTATGGAATAGCTGAATAAAACAAGCAACAAAAGTATGACCTTGAGATAAATTTCTTCTACTATAAGAGTAGAAAAGAGAAACATCAATACATTACACATAAAGGTAACAATACAATAGAAAACTGCAATCCAAATATAGCAATTACAACTAAAGCCTGCTGAGGCCATCACAAAAACCATAAAAATTAAAACAATGAAACCTCATATAACATGGCAAACAACTTGAAACAATAGTTTCTCCTAAAGATGCAAAACAATCCAAACAATATCCTTTCCAAAACGTCACAGACCCATAGTACTCATATTAGTTGCCCGGGTTCATGATCTCAGCCCCAACTCTTGCAATTCCTCCAATCAAATTTTGCATTCCTCTATCAAACTGCTTTGGGTCAGTAGTTGGTTGAAGCGTAATTCCCTCTGACCTTTTTCTTACGCCAAAGTGCATAAGTAGAAGCCAAACATGAGTGACAAATTGTCCACCACGTCTAAGCTCTTGAACATGGTTTTTCACTGGGCAATGACTCGCGGCATAGCATAACATCTCCACCCACACATTACTCATGATCTTCCACTTGTTCTCTTTATCCATCAAACTACGTACAAGTTTGTGTATGTTGTTTATTGTCATATTGTCGGATTCCAATTCTCTCTGAAGCAGCAACTTATATGGTTCAACTTTAGATGATGCAGATTCTCTTGCTTCAAAAAATGTCTTCACATTAGTATAAGCCTGCAGAACATTGTCATTATTGTTACAGAATGGTAAACTAGAACGACATATGAATAGAAGATACATCATGTAATATGATAATGTTTTGGTTGCTTCTATTTCGTCTGTGACCAACCTAGAACCTTCCAACTCTGAATGATAGCAAACATCTGTAGCAACATGCCAAACGACAATACTTTCCTCAAATTCTAGATCAATGATCCACTTAAACTCATCTCGATATCCATAACTCCCAAGGGTCCACTCACTTATTTTCATAGTTGAAACCTGAGATGTTTGCTGAAGCTGCTTGATGATTAATTCTTTCAAACTAGGATGTATTGGGCTCGATAGCAAGCAGAATCTCGCCAACATTTTTTCCCTACCACAAAAATGCTCCACAATAACATTGAACATTTTCGACTTCTTTTTGATGCAGAAATTCAACAAGCTGAATTGTCCCATAAGTTCAGACCACCTTTTACTTTTAAAGATCGGAAGTTCATGGAGATCAAAAATTGGTGTGACCAACTTACTTGGATAATGCTTAAATGCCCAGACAATTGCCCAATCTGAACCAACTTGCTCAAGAACTCCAGCTATCTCTAAAAGAAGTGCTCCGGCAAGCAGAGTTATGGTAATTGGAAGATCAATGTGCAAATCTGCAGGAGGCTTAAGGGGGTTTTTCAACTTGATAACCAACAATGTTAACACCAAAACAATACAAGACATGCTAATAAATCTGAGAATACTTCCCCACAATGTAAAAATTGTGCCTATTTTGCTAAAAAGCATGTCATACATCAGCCCCAACTCAATCTCAATTAATTTGAAAGTATTGTGAACACTACCCCTTTCAACCACTTCGTGGAATTCTTTTACCAATTTGTCTAGGTCGGACCTACCAGGCTCATAATTGAGAGCATGAGGTTTTAAGATATGGAGATAGGAATATGCTTGCAGAACTAGCTTTCCATTAGGTGGGAGTGCTTGTGCATTACTAATTTTGCTAATTGTGGATCGATCCAACTCAACAAAACCCTCATACTTTTCCATAGCTCTTGACTTGATCACCCACACTCTCTCTCCATACTTAAGAAGTCCAGGAAAAAGCAGCAACAAGGTTAGGAGATAGAACACATACTTTGTATCCCATGTAAGATACGTGATATAAACTGTTCTTAGACCTAGTGTAAGTAGTCCTGTTAGGTGTTTCAACCACATCTGATTTTCTTCCAAGCGTAAGATAGTCATAGTATCTGGACCTCCAAGAAAGAATAAGATTATCGGTGCCCATAAACCCTTCAACAGATTGATTGCATCAATATCCTCATCATTACCTTGAAGCTTGGAGAGCTTTCCAAGAGCAAGTGTTGCAAACAAGTCAGAGAGCAAGTAAATAAGCCAAACAATTGTAATGATCATCAACCCCATTGTACTCTTTCTGCGAAGTCGTCCGAAAACATGAAGGTATAATTGAGTCAAGAGGATGCATACAACTAAAGCCCTCAAGTCCCAATGATCCCATCTTTTCCTTAAGGCTGCACGACCATGGCCATACATACATGTCCTGATGCACGGCATGATTATCTCTTCTATGCTACAAAGGTGGATGGAAAAATTAAAATGAAAAAAGTTAAACAAAATTAATTACAATCCTGCTAAAATGTGCAATGAATATGAGAGTGCGCCCTACACTTACATCTCTCATTTGGTATGTGTGTGTGTCAAGAGTTTTAAGTGCAATTCAAGTTGCCGCCGCGTACATCATCTTTCATAAAAATGTGAATACTCTCCGTTGGACGTCACACATTAGGGCTAATAATGGTGATGCATCAAAGGTTGCAATACTACATATAAGAGTTTTATGGATCAAACATTTTCTCTCAAAAATTAAAATTTTGTTATAAAAAATATTCAGGTAGTATTTCATGTCGCTGTGAGAGTCGTCACTAAAAGGTCTTGTTCCGAAAAGTAAAAAAATGGACTTTCAATGACAAATTTTAAAAATATCACCAATAAATGCACTTTTATGAGCAAAACAATTTGGGGCAAAAAATGTTTACTTTTAAAACAAAAATTTTAAAAAATATTTCATCTTAAAAAAATTATTTTGTCTTTAAATTTTTAGCAACCAAATATTTGTCTTTTCTCATTTAAATTCGTAAAAGTTTTTAAATATTTCACTGCTTAACACTTTACTTTCGTGAAACCTGAGCAAGTATCCAGTATTTTGAATTTTTTAAAATATTTTTTTACACATCTTGAACATTACATCGGGAATCATAATAATTGATTCGAATATGATTATTACTTCTCAGAAAAAGAATTAAAAAGAAAAAACAAATTATAGTTCTTCTAAAATTATAAACACATAAATATCAAAATGAAAAGGTTTTATGAATTCTAAAAGCATGTACAAGAAAATTAAATTGATAATGTGCATGGCTATGCATAAGAATTGGCCCTAACTAAACATATAGCAATGGAAAAGTCTACTAATCATGAAAATGTGTCAAGAAAGTTATCATAAAAAGAGATGGTTTGGCTGAAATTGAATTAATTGGTTTGGCTGAGATTTAACTAATTAGTGTATTGCAGGATCTATACATTTGGATGATGTATAATATTATGGATAAATTATGAGCAAATCATAATAGTTGGATTTAATTTTATTAAGTTCTATCAATTCGTTGTTGAAAGTTAATCCTAATAGAATCGTCGCTAAAAAAAAAATTGTGACAATTTTTTGAATTTGTTGCTAAAACTGACACTTAGTGACATTTTTTGTGATGATATTCTAAATCTATCGCTAAAATTTAATTCGAATGGTAGGAGGGTACCACATGACATCTCAACTAATGACCTATCCAAAAGGATCTATGTTGAGAAATTCTTTTGTATCTAGGAGGGTACCACATGGCACTGCCAAGTGGTACCTTCCACTAATCACAAATTTAGATATTTTTTACTGTCTCTCAAACACTCAACATATATGTAATAGATTCTACTGTCAAATCCAATCACAATAGAAGAAGGTATCATATGATATCTACACTACTCGCACCAAAACATTCCTTCTAGGTTGGTTTAGTCTGACTTTGTCGAGTTTAAAGTGTTAGAAAGGGAGAGATAATTTTATTATTTATAATGCTTGGATAAAATATTGAAATGTTAACCACAGACTCATTTAAAAATTGAAGGCAGCTCTTGGATTGGACGACAATGTTTCAGCCTGTAGGGCCACCATAGGTCACACTGTGATGATTCGAACTACACATTTTTTAGACCACGATGTATTGATCATTCATGAAAAAAATTAGATCAATCTGATAATTGTAGACACATTAATTTATTGCATTTGTCTCTCAAGATATTATTGTTTTAATTTTCAAATAATATTTGTTGTTTATTTTTTTGCAACTAAGTCCTCATTTGGCAAGCAAACATTTTCGCCTAAAAGTCAAAAAGTCGCTAAAAATACTAAAAAGCTAACAAATAACAAAAAGTCAAATATTCATTTCCATTCACTCTACATTTTGCACAAATTTTTTTTTTTTTTTTTTTTTTGTTTTGTAAAAAATCAAAAATTATCCCAAACATATGAGTATTAGTTTTTTTCATCTTATATTTTAGCAAAAAAACAAAAAAGTTACTAAAAAATCTTATTCCCAAATCTTATTCCCAAATATCATAAACTAACATGTCTCCCAAAATATCAAATCGATCTAATTTTATTTTTTTTTCCATAAATGATCCATATGTCGTAGTCTAAAAAATAAATAATTTAAATTATCAAAGTGTGACCTGTGATAAGCCACATAGGTCGAAACAGCACCTATGAACTAGAGAGGAGCTGCCTCATAAAAATTTAAGCTGTTAGAGGGATACTTGTATTATATCCCCAACACTAGGCCAGCCTTGGACAAATTTACATGCATAATATTGAGGTAGTTTAGTCAAACTCTATCGGTGTCACTCTATTAGTATGCATGGCTTCATCATGTTATATATATATATACACAGTAGCGATAAGTAAGAATATAAATAAATAAATAATAAAGAGATTAATATCATAACATGTAAATTATTTAAATATTAAGTGTATTCTTAATGAAACCTAAGTTCTTAAGTTGAAATCTTACTTACATTATAGTATAACAATTTTTTATTTTAACATATAAAAATCTGTCACGTGCATAAAGAGAAGTTTTGAAGGTTTGGAAATCAAGTCCGGTGGTATTCACATATATGATAGTATAAATAGATAGATATATGTACAAGAATGGACCTATACGGAGTGGAAAAGGGGGTGTGATTGTCCCTCTTCCAGTTTCAGAAGCCCTTTTACCATATTAGTACTAACTATTGAATTTTTACAAACTACATGTTATGTGTGTATATATATGTACAAGGATGAACTTACGGAGTGGAAAATGGGGGTGATTGTCCCTTACAATTTCAAAAACCTTTTTACCATATTAGTAACTATTGAATTTTCACAAACTACATAGGCTCACCATCCCTAGGTATTAAATTTTCATAATTTTCACGCTATTTTCATTGAAAAGAACATTATTCAATATTTCACTATTGATTATATTATAAATATTTTAATGATCTGTATCCGTGTCCATGCATACTCATTTATACATAAGAACTGAGTGACTATTTCAGCAGGTAATGACAAGCATTAGTGAAGATATCATCCAAACTAAGTGTTACAAGCCACCATTTAATTGTCATTCCATGTGACCATAGTACATACAACAAATTAAAGAGTGATAAGCTACACATTGATTAGAGAGATAAGCAGAATATATAGAATATTAGACATAATCTAACAATGGAAAATGTTATAGTAATGCTCATTATTAATATTTAACTTTTTAAAATGCTAACTTAACAAGTAATCGCTAATTTTTCTTAATTAAAAAAATAATAATAATAATAATGAAATTGAGAAAACAGCTTTTTGAACTTACCAGTTATATGATTGCAATCACTGTGTGCTTCCGCTTCTGAAGTATCGGCCGATCAGACCAATGTCAGCTTTGCTGTGAAAAAAGAAATTTTCAATAATTTTCAGACTGCATGAAGGTGATATTTGGACAAGTGTAAATCCGAGGGAGGGAGAGAGACAGGAGAGAGGAGAGAGAGAGAGAAAGTGTTTGTGTGTGAGAAACAGACTGAGCAGGTGTCATTACTTTATAGGGGTGGGTGCATACGTGTAATGCAAGTCATAAGGATTCTTGCATATTATAGTCTTTTAAGAAAAGAGTATTGTTAGGGATCATGAAAAATATATCATGAAATATATCATGAAAGTTTTTCATTCCTTGATTAGTCTTGATTAGTGTGTAGTGTTTTATTGCATAGGTAATCTAAAGGTTGAGAATCTTTCATGATAATATTCATGATATATTTTTCATGATCCCTAGCATTACTGTTAAGAAAAATACTATTTGGATAAATTACACTTTTCCATTTATAGACTTTAAACCAAATTTTAGTTTGGTTTGCATTGTTTTGATTTCAATAATTTGTTCTTTTTGTCCAAATTATCGTCAATTTTTTTTCTGTGTATATCAAAAGAGATTGACACATGGTATAAAATTGTCAATTTTAGGATTAATTACAATTCTATCCCTATATTTTGGCTAAAATTTCATTATAGCCCTTATTGTTTCAATTTGAACAATTTGGTCCC
Organism: Camellia granthamiana; assembly: GCA_036172215.1. Classification (NCBI taxonomy): domain Eukaryota; kingdom Viridiplantae; phylum Streptophyta; class Magnoliopsida; order Ericales; family Theaceae; genus Camellia; species Camellia granthamiana. Next base: position 40,374,002 of record CM069908.1, on the reverse strand, counting down.
TACAGTTGAAATCCAATTTCAATGTGGTCATTATATCTAAATTTCTGTTTGCCTATATGTACATGTTAAAAAATTAACAAATGTCTTGAAATTGTTAATTTTATAAGCTCTAATTTGGACAAAGACTAAATTGAAGCTACGTTTAAAATGTAAGGATCAAATTGTTCAATTTGAAACTATAAAGACTAAAGTGAAATTTGGATCAAACTATAAGGGTCAAAATTATAATTAACCTTTAATTTTAACATTCGAAGATATTAAATTATTCAAATTGAAACAGTAGAGACCAAAGCGAAATTTAAGTTAAGCTACAAAAATTAAAAAGTGTAATTTATCCAAAATCATTTTTGATAATATTAATGGTATGAAAACGAAAAATACATACAAATTTTATAGTCAGAATGAAGTGACGGGTCAAATCATTTTAAAACAAAGGTCTATCAATGCAACTTTTATTTTTAATAATGTAATTGTCACATTATTTTTATATATATTATATGAAATTTCTATTAAATTAATTTTTTTTTTGTTTTTTTTGTATATATTTTTTTGCACTTTTACGTGTATAGAAAATACACTATGAAACAAAATAGAGGTACAAATTATTGATAAAAAGTGTAAAAGTGTGTAAGTGTAAAAATATCCCCGTCCTTATTTATTAGTATTAGATACTTTTCTTTTTTATGGGTTATTGTATATGCTTTGATTGTGAGTATGAGAGAGATTGAACAACTGTCATTAGAATATGTACTCTACCGGATAATATTTTTTTCACGTGCACAGTGAACAACTTTTCTCAAGAATTCTTTTGAACTTTCCAACTATGTTGGTACATGGAAGGGTCAAGGTATAACACACTTTTTTTTTTTTTCCTTTTTTTTTTTTTTTTTTTTTTTTTTTTTTTTTTTTTATGTTGAAGCTATGATTTATGTATATATATATATATATATGGAATTAGTCGTGATTGAAGGCACTCATAACATAATTTAACACTAATCAAAATCAATCACTCTCATGCAATTGACCTATTGCTCCTATTTCTCTCCCAATTTATATGTAACCACAATTTATTTTAGATGAATAAAACATATTGTGCACAACAAATTATCAAAACTGACTTAAGAAAATGTAATAATGATCATAAATTATTACGAACATATTCTAAAAGAGAATAAGAAATTTCTATTATGAGTGAAAGTACATCTATCTATCTATTTATTTATTTATTTTGATCGACAAAAGAAAATTTTCAATGAAAACATGAAATTAAAGATACACGAAGCTGAAGTGCCCCGAGAGAGGTTCGAAGAGTGAACATCTCTTCTGCTATTGCAACTTGCACCCACACAACCAATCCCTCGGCTTATCTAGAGAAATGCTAATATACACACCCCTTTAAAGGAGTGCACCATATGCATTTCTAGTTTTATATATATATATATATATATTTTTAATTATGACTCATAAGATCTATAGTTATGACATTATTATGATTCCTAAGATCTTTAGTGATGCCTCATGTGATGCTTGTTATGTTTTTTTTTTTTTTTTTAAATTTTTTTCTTAGTTATGACTTAAAAAATATGGAATTATGCCATTTTTTCCCTTTAATTATAAAATGCATACATAGTCTTTCCCATCTATCTATCTATATATACTATATATTATGCCAAATGGTCTTTTAAATCATTAGCCTTTTGAAAACTTTAATCCTTCATAGTAAATTTTTGAATTTTTTACAATTAAAAATAAAATTTTAAAATGTTATTGGCTAACCCATTAAACTAAAAAATTTAAAAATATAAATAATTCTATAATTTATGGCTTTCAAAAAGAAAGATAAATAAAGGGGAAAAAAAATTATTTTCCTAATCTCCTTTACTAACCTCTCTCACCAATTTTCAAAAGGAAAGATTAAATTCATATCTTTCCTATTCTATCCCTCTAACCTATTATTTTTCCAAAGAAATCTTACATCAAAGTTTCTACAATACTTTGGTTGCATAAAATAATTTAGGGTAAATTACAAAAAAAATTCTCAAGATTTCACGTGTTTTTCAATTTAAACTCCAGAGTTTCAATTGTAACAACTAAAACTCTAATGTTACTTTCGTGCCACAATTTAGCCTTCTTGTCCATCTCTGTCTGATTGAACTAACCGAAATCTGGGCAAAATTTTTAAACTCAAACTTGCATGTTCAAGCCTTTGTATCTCCCTCGTCATTACTCCATTTGCCTCATTTTCGCGTCGTTGGATTCATCTCGTGGCTTAGTTTTCATTCCATCCCTCATACACCTTGTTTCACCTCTTTTTGTGTACTGTCAAAGCTCCGAAAGTTGGCCAAAAGTAACAGTTTTTATTTTTTATTTTATTTTTATTTTTTTTCGCTTCCTCTATTTTCTATCTTCGTGTTTCTTCCTTCCTCCTTCCTCCTTCCTCCTTCCTTTTCTCTTCCTTCATGGCCCTTCCATCGAACTCATGATGGCCACCGAACCTCCGAAGGTGGCAGTGCTATTGAGTGGTTAAAACTTTAGTTTCATTTTGTTCTAGAGAGAATATTCTTGGCTTAGTTTTGTAGCTAAGAAAATAAGCAGCTAGAATGCTAAACGAATACATGCACTGTATTATTATTTTTATTATTATTATCATTATGTTAAGCTTTGTTCACTTCTTTATAAGCATAAGCTGTTTTTGCATGAAACAACTCTTAATCATGTAAAAGGTGCGAGACTTTTGGGTGATGGCTTTGGTGCAACTCCGGAGATGTACAAAAAGAACCTCATTTGGGTGGTAACCAAAATGCTTGTTGTGGTAGATCGTTATCACCACTCGACGGCATCGCCATCGTTAGAAGTTTGGTGGCCACCACGAGTTCAGTGGAAGGGCTATAAAGGAAGATGAAAAAAAGAGAGAATAATTGTGGAAACGAATGAGGAATGAAGAAGCATGATGATAAAAGATAGAGGGGAAAAAAAAAAAAGAAGAGAAAAATCTTATTTTTGACTAACTTTTGGAGCTCCGATGGTACACAAAAAGAGGTGAAACAAGGCGTATGAGGGTTGAAATGAAAATTAGGCCATGAGGTGAATCCAATGACACGAAAATAAGGCAAAATAGAATTACGACGAGAGAGATACAAGGAGTTGAACATGTGGATTTGAATTTGAAATTGAAATTTTTTCTAAATTTCCGTTAATTCAATCAGACGGAGATGGATGGGGGGCTAAACTGTGACACGAAAGTAACATCAGAGTTCTAATTATTACAATTGAAATCCTAAAATTTAAATTGAAAAACACGCAAAATCCTAAAATTTTTTGTATTTGCCTAATAATTTATATGACTTGATATTCTTTTTAAAAAATTACATTTTAGTGGAGCATTGCAAGTCTCCTTTCTATATGGGGTGAAAGTCCCATTCCTATGCTTGGTGCAAATTGCAATAGAAAATATTATCATTTGAAGTAAAATTATTTTGTAACTGTCCCATCTATTTATAATTTGCCAATTCATTTTTATGTTAAAAGCATACATAGTTTGCGACAAATCTTATATATCTATACTATATATCAATTAAAATGTATTTTTTTTTTTTATCTAAAAGACTCTATAAACATTAAGGTGCCGTTTGGTAACACTTACATTTTCAGTTTTCTGTTTATATTTACAAAAATTTTAAAAATTCAAATAAAAACTTGTTTGGTAAAATTTTTGATTTATAAATCAGTGGTCTCAGTTTATAAATTTGGTCAAAAATTGAAAACACAAAAAATGTGTTTCCATTTTGAGTTTTTAGTTTTTTTTTTTTTTTTACCACCCAACACTAGCCACCACCCACTACCATTTTCCACCACCGTCTTCCGCTACCACCACCCCCCCACCACCACTCACCAGCCACCTGCCACCACCACCCGCCACCACTAGCCACCTGCCACCCACTCGCCACCACCACCCACCAGCCACCTGCCATCCACCCACGACCCGCCACTACCATCCACCGCTTGCCACCACCACCCGCCACCACCACTTACCACCCACCTGCTATCCACCCGCCACCACCACCCACCACCCACCACCACCACCGCCATCACCCACCCGCCACCCACCTGCCACCACCACCCACAACCCACCACCACCCACTCGCTACCACCTACCACCCGCCACCATCACCCACCCACCCACCCACCACCACTACCACCCGCCACCACCCGCCACCACTCGCTATCCGCCACCCAGCACCCGCCGCCGCCGCCACCAGCACCACCAGCACCACCTACTCGCTACCACCCATCACCCGCCACCGTCACCCACCCACCCACTCACTATCACCACCCACTCGCCACCACCCACCATCCGCCACCCACCTGCCACCACCACCCACCACTCGCCACCCACCTGCCACCACCACCCACCACTCGCCACCACTACCCACTCGCCACCGTCACCCACCCACCCATCACCACCAACTACCACCTACTCGCCACCACCACCTGCCAACCGCCATTCGCCACCCATCTGCCACCACCACCACCACCACCACCACCACCACCCGCCATCGTCACCCACCCACCCACCCACCACCACCACCCATCACCACCAGCTACCCACCACCAACCGTCACCACTTTCCACTACCGTCTTCCGCCGCCACTTGCCATTTCTCACTCTTTTTTATATTTTAAAATTTTTTAAAACATTTTGTCAATTATCAAACGCGTTTGTAGTTTATGTTTTTCTAAAAATAAACAAAAAATAAACAAAAACCAGTTTATAAAATTTTTGTAAATATAAACTGAAAACGTAAACGTTACCAAACATTCATCTAATTTTTTTATTTAAAAAAATAAATGTTAAGAAATACACATAGTATAGAAATTTTAGCAGATCTAAATATTTATAATTTAAAATTTTAAAAATCTTAATATAAAAAATAAATAATAATAAAAAAAACAAACTATATCTAACCTATCATAGTTGCCATCTAAAAAAAAAATTATCATATTAACCCACATATAATTTAAAAATTAAAAATATTTAGAAGAAAATTTCAAACGTAACTTTAGTCATATATAATTTCAAAATTTAAAAATATTTACTTTAAAATGTTTTATTTTTATTTTTATTTTTGAAAACTAAAAACACATTTGGCATTTCAAAAATTAAGAATTTTTTAGGCATCAAAATATTTATGACACATTTATTAATTAAAAAAAATTCCGCATGGCACATGTGAAAAAAAATTTCTTTTAAAAAAAATACATGTCTAACGTATATTTATAGGCCGCGTCCAATAAATACAGACAAAAAGGAACGGTCGATATAGGGTAATCAATTATTATAGTTGATTCATTCAAATTTACAAAAAAATAAAAAATCTAACCATTCGTGCAGAAAATAATGAAGGAGATGCTGGGGAGTGAATTGCAAATGGTTAGAGCATCTCCAATGGTATTTGTTATAATACCATTGTTATTGCTATAATTTGGCAATAAATAATAGTAATTTGCCAAATTATAGCAATGGTACTCCAATGGTACACATGCTATCTTGGCAAATCTTAACCAACTTTCCTTCTAAGTTTGTAGGTGTTGTTTGGAAATAGGTTTTTTAGTAATTTTTTTTGTTTATTTTTTGTCTTTTATAACCTTTTTTTAACTGTTTTTAAGAGACTTCTTTTCGTCGTTGGCGGTTTTTCTGTCTTGTCTCCTCTTCGCTTCAAGAGGTAAGGTCTATTTCTTAAACTTGATATGAGTTTGGTAGTGTATTTGTAGTGTATTTTTGTAAAAAGATCATGTTGTTATTAGATTGATTTTGGAATTTTGTTTTAGGGGATTTAGGGTTTTATTAAATTGGGAGTCGTTTGGTTATGATTTTGTTACCAAATCTATTTTTGGTATATAAAATTGCATGTGGGTTTCTAAAAGTGAAAAAAAATTTCAATTTGTGAAAAACCCTAAATGATATTGTTTTTGGGAGTTGGCTGGATTTTTAGAAAATGATTTGGTTGGAAAGAAAATGGTGTGAGATTTTGTAAGTAATGAGTATTGTTACTCTTTTGGAAATCTTGGGATGTTGGGATATCTAAATAAGATGTGGAAATGTAATTTTAAAATTAGTAGATTGTATACTTGTATCGTTATTTTTTAATTATTGCATTAGAGATAATTGTTTTGACTATTAGTGGAAAACAATTTTGCTGTGTGCTAGAAATTGCACGTGGACTAGGCAAACTGAAATATTTCGGAAATCATACATATCATGGTACATGTCATGGATTTTGGATTCAAAACTATAAGTTTTGAAAAGGTTATTTTGAGAATTTTCATATTATATTTTGAAAATATTTCGTATCATTTTGAAAATATTATTTTTGGAATGCGCATTGTGTAATTAAAAGGATGAATAAAGTGATAAAGCTGTGAGAGGGTGTTAAGGCATAATTAAGTTGGCATGTGTGTTCACAGTGTGAGACTGGAAACCCATGCAATAAGTGCTGATTCCATCTGGATAATCCTGATAAAATGGCATAGTGACTTGTACAGTTACTATTATGAACACTAGTCCTAAAGATTTACCCATTTTATTTATTATCGTTTTGATTTGAAAATGATATTTTGAAACTATTTAGCAATGTATTTACTGTTGTTTAGTGATGTATTCGTCTTTGGTTTATAAATGTATTTGCTAGTTGCTATTGAGATATATGGACTTGTTTTGGAAATGGTTTTATCAAATAGATGTTTTGATTTTGGGAAAACGTTTTGAATAAATGAAAGATTTTGATGATTGGAAAGAAATGATTTTTGTTGAGAAACCAGATAGGTTTTGAAAATGCATTGGGCATATTATATATATATGTATAGCATTCATGATCATTTATGCTAGTAGAACATATTTAATTTTTGAAATATTTTCTATTGGGCTTTATGCTTACCCTACTTGACTGAAAATGTTTTTCAAGTGTGTTGTATGTACAAATATGGAATGAAACATTCAGGTTGTGATTGGAGCTGAGTAGGATGGTTCCTTTAAATGTAGACCTTGGGCCATTTGTTTTATTTATTAGGCTGCGTGTCATTCTTGTAAGAGTTTCACCCTTGTATATGATGTAAGCATTTGGACATTTTGATTTTCCGTATAACATCATTGTATGTTTTATAATAATGACATTCATTCCACCTTGGTGATGTATGTGGGATGTAGGAAATTGAAGAACTCACTTATTGTGTGACTTTATGATATTAATTTGCATGAGTGATGTTATTTTATTCTATCTTATTGTCGTCTTTTATTTATTGGTTATGGATTTTTTCACATCGGCCGGACCCTGTAAATCCGGGGCGTGACAAAAAACAAAGCTATTTTATTATATAGATATATATTTTTTAGATGGTAAGTTATGATTTATATTAAGGGCAAAGCGTCTCTCTAGTAGAGATGGCAATTGGAACTCGGCCCGACGGGGACCCGATACCCCGACCCCCAATTGAGTGGTTATTCCCTGAAAAATACCCCCGACAGGCCGGGGGTGGTATTAAAAATTAAATCCCCGATGATATTCAGGCTGGGGACGGGGATACACGTTTCAGCCTCAGACCCGGTCCGACCCCAGCCCCGATCCCCGCCCCGTTTTGTCCCAATGTAAAATTACCATTTTGCCCTTTGTTTATATATATATATATAACATATGTGTGTAGGGTTTGGTTAAACCAAACATCAGCCTCATCTCACTCACTTCTATCTTCCTCTTTGTCTATTCTCTCTCTCTCTCTTTTCTACTCCCTCTCTCTCTCTCTCTCTCTCTCTCTCTCACTCTCGCACATCTCCTCCTCCTCAACGCCACTTCCATTATCCGCGATGCCGCTCGTCCTCTTCCGTCGTCCATCGCCTCCGTCGTCGCAATCACAGTCACCCATCGTCCTTCTCTGTTGCCACAGTCACAGTCATCGATCGTCCTTCTTTCCTCCGTCGTCCATCGCCTCCATTCACGACGCAGATACACAAATCTCAGTTTTTTTTGAAACAGATTTTGTGTATGTATGTATACAGATTTTTTTTTTTGTGTTGTTGAAACAGATTTTTTGTATGTGTATGTATGTATACAGATCTTGTGTTGTTGAAACAGAATTTTTTTTTTAAATTTTTTTTTGAATGAAAACAGATCTGTTGTTAAAATAGATCTGTTTGTATGTATACATGTATGGTGTTGATGTTGTTGTTGATGATGTTGTTGATGGTGTTGTTTAACAAAACAGATTTAGGCCGGGAAATTTCGGGGTTGGGGAAACCCGATCCTCATTAGGGGACGGAGAGATTTCACAATCGGGGATCGGGGACAGGGAGTGTAATCCCCGGCCCCGCCCTGCTCCGTTGCCATTCCTACTCCCCCAGTTTGGCAAAATTAATTGAAGAGTTGTTGGGTCTCTATAGGTTTATCACAAGACTCATTTCAATTATTTGATTCTTTCATATTGAAAGCCATGCCAATAAAATTATTCTTATAAAAAATCATATTAATCGAAATACTGTATACAGGGCCGGCCCTGGGGCATAGGCCACAAGGCCATGGCTTAGGGCCCCTCAAAATTGGCTCAAAAAAAGGGCCCCCTCCTATTATAATTTAGTGTAATATATTAGGTATGTTTTAAGTTAAAAAAAATAAAAAAAAAAAGGCCCAAACTAACTTAAAATAAATTGATCCATTAAAAAATTGAAAGGTCATTCAAAAAAATTAGCATTGTTATCCATTGAAAATAGACCCAAAAAATGGGTCTCTCTTGTTATAGTTTAGTCTAATAAGTATATTTTAAGTCCAAAACAAATTAAGGCCCAAATTAACTTAAAATAAATTAATCCATTAAAAAATTGAAAGGCCCATTTAAAATAATTAGCATTGTTATTCATTGAAAATTATTTTGCAAAAAAATTAGATTATGTAAGTATGATTGATTTATTTACTTCTAAAAATACAAGAAGAGTGAGGATCAAACGATACTTATTAGTTATTGTGATGTAACGCTAAGTATTTTTTTGTGATTTTGACACAAATCTTTTGTTCTTTACTTTCAATTTTTTTTTTTTCATTCAATGAAAAAAAAAAAATGTGAAGGGCCCTAGAAATTTATTAGTTGATTATCGGCTTTGAGCCCCGGAAATCTCAGGGCCGAGCCTGACTGCATATGTATTATTATATTTCATTTGTCTTCTAAATAATAAATGCTCTATAATGAAAATTATAATTGCTATTTATTTTTTTATGACAAATGTGATCTAAACATGTGGTTACGATTGTCCAAACAATCTAATTTTTTGTAAAAATAATTTTGTTAATGAATTCTTCAATATATACAGTTCAAATCAACAAGATGGATCCCGTGGTGACCCCACGAAGGCCCAACAACCCCTCTAGTTGGTCTTGTCAATAGGAGAAAATTGTCACCCTCAATTAAAATTAGTTACAAATTTGTTAAATTTGTTTCACATGGTCTCTCTAAACTATCTAAATTTGATTAATATGTTTTAGAGGTCCCTCTACTCAATAATAATTGGTTTTGAGTTTGTTGTTTTAATATCCTATCAGTTTTCTCTTTCACCTCCATATGCTATCTAAGCTGTGTATGCAGAGGAGTGTTATTTGTTCTATATCATCTCTCTACACAATCTAAACAAAACCCATATTATATGTTATGAAAAATGAGATTTTTAATGAGAATAGCCTTTTGAAACTCAAAACTTTCATACAATTTCTAAATTTTTATTTTTTAAATAATTAAAAAATCTTCTATTGGTGAATCATTAAAAAAAATATTATTATACCTTGATTTATATATTTCAAAAGGAAAGTTAATTAATCTATTTATAAATTTAAATTTTAAAATTTGAAAAGACATGTTAACTAATTAGTTTGAAAATTTACAAAAAAATAAAAATAAAAAAACAAATAAAAAAAATCAAGCTTAAAACCCTCATACCATTTTCTAAAATTCTTATTTTTAAAATAATTAAAAAAAATCTTCTATTGGCTAACTTTTATTGAATCATTAAAAAAAAAAAAAAATCTTATTATGGCTTGATCTACACATTGCAAAAGGAAAGCTAATTAATCTATGGGAGACTTATTTATAAGTACTATTTCGGACACTTACTATGTTAAGTTCTTTGTAATTTTTTATAGAGTTTCAAGTCCTATTTAGATAGGAATGTATTCCACAAGATCCTATAAGTTGTAAATAAATGGCATTAATATACTATTATACACTATAATAGCAAAATCATATATAGGAAATTGAATGTTACCAAAGAAAGTAACATTTTCACATTCAATTAAAAAAATAAAAAACCTAGTAAGTTTGCGAAACGTAACGTGACATGTTACGTTACGTTTATGTAGGTGTCACGTCACGTTACGTTATGTTTATGTACGTGTCACGTCACGTTACATTACGTTACGTTTTTGTAATGTCCCATCTGATATGGTCACGTTACGTTACGTTTATGTAGGTGTCACGTTACGTTTCGCAAACTTAATCTATGGTAACATTCAATTTTTTATATATGGTTTTACCATTATTTATGATATTAACAACTAATATTGAGGGTAAATGTATCAACAAACTTCACACAGGACTTATGGGAACATAAGTTTTTTAGTAGGACCATATGTAGCATAAGTCTCCCTAATAGGACTTATAAATAATTTTCCCTTAATCTAGGGTATTTATAAATTTAAATTTAGAAATTTAAAAAGGAAATTAACTAATTAGTTTTAAAATTTTTTAAAAATCTTCTACCTTTTATTGAATCATTTAAAAAAAAAAAAATCTTATTATGCCTTGATCTACACATTTAAAAAAGAAAGTTAATTAATCCATTTAAAAATTTAATTTTGAAATTTGAAAAATATCAGTTTTGAAATTTAGATTTTTGTACCACTAAAATATAGGAATCAATTCACATCTTCCATAAATTTTTTCTCTTCATGTTTAATTTTTTAAATAATTATTATTTTTTTATTGGATAGCTTTTATTTCTTTATAATGTAATTGATAATCCATTTTACGAACTTACTTCTCCCACAAAATATTATATAAGTTTTTTTTATGATAGCATATATCAATACAATAAAAGATTCAAAACTCCTTTCAAACATTGATGATACATTTGGTTCATGGTTTTGGATATAAATTTTGAAAGGAAGAATGAAAAGATGTATGAAATTAGGTAAAATATAATTACATTTCATTCACATTTCACCTATCAATTTTCTTTATTTTTTCAAATTCCTGTCCAAATCCATGAATCAAACATAACATAAAATTGGGTACATATTTTCCATACAATTTTTTTTTAATTAATATTATTTTTTTTAAATTGTGTACTACAAACTATTATCATACATGAACTAGATTTTTAAAAAAAAATTGACTCGAACTAGATTTTTTATGAAAAATTTTAATATTTAATCCAAAATTGAAACTCCCAAACTAGCTCATACTGGTCACGAACCGATATAGACAATTTTTAATGATTAGGTGAAGGTTATATTGGCATAAATATTGAGTCAAATAACTTTTAGATCACTTTTGATTTGAGAGAGAGAACTAGGAAAAATAGTGGATAATTAATTCATCACAATTGATATATCATAATAAAAAAATAAAATAAAAATCAATTGAGAGGGAAAAAATTTTAATTAATTAAAAATTTGAGAGAGATAACTGGGAAAAACTATTTCAGTTTAAAAAAAAAAAAAAAATCACAAAACTCTAGAGCCTAAATAAAGAATTTAAGAAAGAGAATTGATTCATTGATAATAAATAAACAAAATGAGAAATTAGGAGAGATGATTTGGTCAATAGAAACCGTACTCAATCGTAAGTTGAAAAAAAAAAAAAAAAATTACAGTAATTCACCAGTGTTTTATGCACTAAAAATAAATAATAGAGAGAAGTGGAAAAGATAGAGAGAAGAATCAACTCAGAAACTCATGACCAACGTGTAAAAAGAATCAAAAAAATGAAAGAATTTGAATAGAATTGAAAGAGAAAAAGAGACCCAAAAAATGGGTTCTTGTAGAGAGGGAGAAAGAATGGTGCCCTATTTCTCTCTGGTTAATGTGTTGGAACTGCTCTGAATAGAGCCCAAAAACGTGGGGCATTTAGTAACTGTCAAGAAAAGTTGGTGTATGTTAGAAACAATAATGATTGAGACCCTTTTGTTGGGATCTCGCAATCTCTTTTGAATCTCAACTATTGAGGATGTGGGTCTCATATATACATGAGTGGGTTCTATATATACATCAGTGGTTGAGATCCAATAGGAATGTTGGGGTCTCAAAAAAAGGTCTCAAATGTTAGAATTGAAAAATGGTTTAAGTCTATTTTAACTATAAAAATTATGAGACACAATCAGTCAATACCAACTCAAGGCCTCACTTTATATATTAGAATAGATTTTGTATAAAAATTAATTTTAAAAGTAAATTAGGAAAAACTTGAAGGTCCGAAGTGGAGAAAAATATTTTAAAAGGCTAAATTAAAAAAAAAAATTTATTGATAAATCTTATTTAGAAGTGTTCTAACCCAAGAAATCCATAAAAAAAAATTTTAATCCACTTAGTCCCATATATTTATACATTTATTTCATAAAGTCATTTTTCTTGATTTACATTATTTTCTTAGACTCTTATGCTCTTATATTTAATATTGATATTTAATGTTAAGGGAGGAGAAAGAAGGGAAAGAAACAAGGCATAGGAAATTTTATACAAAAATTAAATAATATTGATGTTATTATTTTATATTATTATATAATGTGAATATATTTTTAATTGACAACACCAATGTTTTAAAAACCGGACCGGTGAACGAACCAGAAAAAGGATTGGGTGGACGGGTCACCGGTTCAACCGTTGGGTTGAACCAGAATCGAACCGTGACGTAATAAATATATTAAAATTATATTTAAATAAAAATATAAGTAATAAAATTATAAATTAAAAATATTTAAAATATTAAATTATCTTAAATATTTGTCCTAATATTTTTTTTTACTGAAAAATATAATAATATATTTTGAAATATTATTAATTTCAATTTTGGAAGATGAAATCAAATATTTAATATTCCCTCCATATGATTTTAATTCAAATAATTTGATTGAAAGGAGAGCAAAAATTTTGGAGGGATATCAAAATTTCAATATTCCCTCCAATACATTTGATTGAGTCCCACATGGATTTCTTGAGTCTTTTTGAAAGAATTTTTTTCTTATAAATAGGTGAAGACTTTCACAATAATTTCATCAAAGCTCTTAATGGGATTCCTCACAAGAGGAGACCCTTAAAAAAGAGTTTCAAATTAAAATTTTCTTATATTCTTATATTTTATATATAATATATATATATATATATAAAATAAGAAAGAAAGAAAGAAAAAAAAAAAGAGCCGGACCGGTTCGATCAACCTGTGACCGGGTCAATCGGTTTAACCGGTGGGTTCACCGATTTTCAAAAAATAGGCCGGTTTTTGCAATTGGCCGGTTTAAGAGGACTAACCGGACCGGAACCCCATCTGGTCACCGGTTGAACCGGCCGGTCCGGTCCGGGTTTTAAAACCATGGACAACACATCAAAAATAATGTGAACATCTTCTCTCATCTAATGTGAATATATTTTTAATTAACAATACATTAATTAAATAATGTGAATATTCTCTCTCATCTGATGTGACCGTTCACAACATGTGAACCTTCTTATTTTTAATTGACAACACATTAAATAATGTTCATTATATTTTTAATTGACAACATATTCTTATTCACAACATGTAGTGATGTGAACATTCACAAGATGTAAACATTCTCTCTCATCTAATGTAGTAATGTGAACGACCACATTCGTATGTTTTAGTATGAATATTCACATCATATAATTAACAACACAATGACAAATTCATTTCAAATTAATGTGAACATAATGATGTGAATATTAATTTCAATTACACAATAACAAAAATGTATTTCAAATTAATATGAATATAATGATAGTCAACATCTTGATGCATAGGAACTACCAAAACATAATGACAATCAACATTAATAGGGGTAGGAGAGCTTGAGAGTGTTTTGGTCTTCTTACCTCAAATAGGACCTGATGGAATGGTCAAAATGAATATGAATTGGATGAAATAAAACTCTTAGAAAGAGGATTTATCAAAAAAACTCCCTAAAAAAAATGGTAAAACATAAAAAATAAAGTGTAATTTATCCTTAAAATTAACACTATTGATTATTTGTCATTTATAACACCCTTAAATTTTCTTTCCCTCATTTTTGATAGACCTTATCGAGTAGGTTACAAAGCTATAAATTCAAGAGCCACTATGTCGTGGACTTGTCAACCGTGTGCATCAATTTTTCCTACTTTATTATCGATGAATTTTTCCTACTCAAATGAGAAATCTCCGTGCAAGCCTAATATTAGCTGAGCTAGGAAAGTTCACCCATAAATCATCAATCACCAGCTTTGATATCACTTATTGGGGAATTAAGGGAGCTTATGAATGCACAACTACACCGTCTTAACCCATCAGGAAGAAACTCCACCGTCTATAAGCGTAACACTACCGCCAACATATATTATTTGAAATAAATATCTACTTGTTGAAAAATTTGAGAAGCCATAGCCCACCTAGATCACAATTCATGTGACAAAAAATATATATATATATATAGAGGTGATTGGAGTAAAAAGACAAAATTAAAAACTGTGATCACTTAACATTTTTGTAGTAATAAATAATATCAGCCAATCTATCAGAGAGAAACTCCAAAGTCCACATGCATAAAATTAGGATGAAACATAAATTATTTAGAACTTATACAAATTCAAAAATTTATACTTTACAAATGAAGAGCTCATTGAATATATAATTAGACAGTTACTATATAATTAGACAAATTTTATTTATTTTTCATCCTATGTACAACTCTAACTTAGCATGCGTTTTCACATAATGCTTTGGACGAATAGCACAGGGGATAAATTTTATCCATTTGTTTATGCTATCATACACTTTGATATTGAAAACATACTTTTTTTCTTTTTTTCTTTTTTTTTTTCTCTTCCCTTTTTTCTTTTGTATAGGGCAAGAAGCATATTGAGCATAACTATTGGTCACTTTTTCATATTAAAACAAAAAGACACTACATAAAGAAATGGTTCTAAATCAGGAAAGAGAAAAGACGAGTGGTCATCCCCATGCACTCATCCTTTGCTTACAGTAGGAGAGATGCTCATTTTATTTATCAATGAAAAAGATTAAAGAGTGTGTATTATATACATCTTATAAATAAATAAAAAATGGCATAATTTGATATTTTTTGAGTTATAATTTTTTTTAAAAAAAATCATAACCAAACAAAGCATAAGATATAACTAAAGATTTCATGAGTCATAACTAAAATAAGGTCATAACTAAAGAAGAAAATAATATAACTTAAAGGTGCATATAGTAAGGAGTGTGTATAGTAGAATTTTCCATTATGAATATTGTTCTTTTTTGTCTAATCACACTTCATTGTCGATCAAAAATTATTAAATACAGAAGAATGATAAAAAATTCGATGATATATAATAGGAAAAATTGAAAAAAAAAAATCACTTAGTTTGAATCTTGTAACACAATAAGATTTAAGTTTTTGATTTTATCAATCTAAATCGTTTACCTATTTTTATTATGCAAAATTGAAAAAAAAGAAAAAAAAGAAGAAGAAAGTACTTTAGTCATTAACTCAATGCAGGTTTACGAAAATAAAGTAGTTATACTAATCATGGGATTAAATAGCTTAGTTAAGGAGATGGTTTGACTTAGTTAACTTTAGCTATTTTCTAATATTTTTTTTTAAGAGAAATGGCTCATCTCCCATTTCGTCACTCCCAGTTGCACATCTAATGAGGTGGCAAACAATAATAGTCAATCAACTCTCTTCAAAGCATGGAACTACTTCATATGAGAGTGAGCTACGCCATTAGGGATGGAATTAAGAGTGCAAAATTAGAGAGATGTAGCACCACTTTTTTTTTTTTTTTTTAAAACTTGTTTTGCTTACTAGTATT
The DNA here is from genome assembly GCA_036172215.1 of Camellia granthamiana. Lineage (NCBI taxonomy): Eukaryota > Viridiplantae > Streptophyta > Magnoliopsida > Ericales > Theaceae > Camellia > Camellia granthamiana. The sequence continues at coordinate 40,357,885 of CM069908.1, read as the reverse complement.
TTGAATAAATATTTTCCTATGATTATTTTAAAGTTCAAATTACTTTTATGGATTTGTTGGATTATTTAATGAATTTAGAAATTGTAAGAGCTAAATGGTGATTTTGACCACTTAGAGGTAAATTAGTCCATTAAAAGTAATTTGGGTGAAATTGTTGAATTTATCAAATAAGTAATTAACTTGGGGTTAATTAGTTAAAATGGAAAATGATGCTTTGAGGGCATTTAGTAATTTGTGCCTTGAGCAATATATAATAATTTGGGCCTCCAGGGCATTTTAGTAATTTGTGCCTTAGGGGCATTTAGGTCAATTATGCCATAGGGGCACAATTGTAATTTGACCATTAAGGGTATTTTGGCAATTTCAGTCCTTAGAGACATTTTGGTCATTTCACACAACATATATGTAATTTTATAGACCCAAAGGTAATTTGGTAAAATTGACAAGGATGAGTATTTTTGAGAAGATAGTGGATCTAACTATCACCACAACAAAATGTACTTTTGGCGACTAAAATTGATGATCAAAAAAAATTTAGTCGTAAAAAATTGTGGAATTGGCAACCACATTTTTTTTAGTCTGTAAAAGTATAATATTTAGTTACTAATTTTTTTTAGTCGGGATATATTGATTATTGGCGACTAAAAAAAAATTTAGTTGCTAAAAATACCAGAATTGACGGCAAAAAAAATATTTTAGTCGCCGTATATTGAATTTTGCTACTAAAACTATTTAGTCACCGAATGTAAAATAAAAAATTACTTTTTATCTTTGGCGACTAAAAATTTGGCCGCCAAAAATATATTTCAGCGACTAAATTTTTTTTTTGTCGCCAAATAGTTAGTTTTGGCTATTAAAATTATTTAGTCGCCGAATGAAAAATAAAAAATTACATTTTATCTTTAACGACTAAAAATTTGGTCGTCAAAAATTTATTTTCAGTGACTAAAATTATGTTAGTCGCCAAAAAATTAAAATATTTAGAGGGAAATATTTCAAATTTTGGAGGTATGTATGAAATTAATTAATATTTGCCGACAAAAATTAGTTTTTTTGGTTGCCAAAGGGGTGAAAATTTTAGACAAAACAGATGGTTCTCTGTTTAGACAAAACAGATTGTCTGTTTGTCTCTCTCTCCCTCTCCCTCTCTCTAATCCAAACAAACCAAACAAAAATGGAGAAATCAGAAGGAGAAGAGTACTTGTTCAAGATAGTAGTGATTGGGGACTCAGCGGTGGGAAAATCGAACTTGCTCTCAGCGGTGATTGGTTTCTCTGTTTGAATTCTTCGAAGTGCAACTTCAACCGTTGCATCATCCATGTTTGCGAAGCATACCCTAAACCAACCAGGCTCCACACAACGAAAAGAACTCCCCGGAGAGACATTGAGCTTCACTTCTTTGATTATCACATGCCATAGTGCCATTTCATCTTCAAATATCGGTTCTTTGAGCAGCGAACGTAAATCCATCCAACAAAATAAGCCAGCATTGCCTGGTAAAGAACTGATTTCCACTTCTTCAAGTCCCATTGTGAAGTGGCGGGTCCATCCAAACCCACCAACCAATCAAACCCCTTTCTAACATTAAATTACCTCTCTGTTCTTGCCTTTTCTTTGATTTTTAGTTTTGATGATTGGATTCCTTAGGTGCCGTTTGGTAGTTTTCTGTTTATATTTACAAAAAATTTAAAAACTCAAATAAAAACTTGTTTGGTAAAATTTTTGATTTATAAATCAGTAGTCTCAATTTATAAATTTGGCCAAAAAATGAAAACACAAAAAATGTGTTTCCGTTTTGAGTTTGAGTTTTTTTTTTTTTTTACCACCCAACACTAGCCACCACCCGCCACCATTTTCCACCACCGTCTTCCGCCACCACTACCACCACCCACCACCCACCCTCCACCACCACCTACCACCACCACTCACCACCCACCTGCCACCACCCGCCACCACCAACCACCTACCAGCCACCACCCACTCACCACCACCACCACCACCCACCTGCCATCCACCCGCCACCACCGACCACCCGCCACTACCATCCACCGCCTGCCATCACCACCCGCCACCTATTTGCCACCACCACTCACCAACTACCTGCCACCACCAGCCACCCACCACTACTAGCCACCTGCCACCCACCCGCCACCATCACCCACTACCCACTACCCACTACCACTACCACTACCACTACCACCACCACCACCACCACCACCACCATCATCTACCACCCACCCGCCACCCACCTGCCACCACCAACCACCACCCACCACCCACCACCATCATCGCCACCCACTCGCTACCACCTACCACCCGCCACTGTCACCCACCCACCTACCACCACCACCACCCGTCACCTACTTGTCACCACCCGCCATCCGCCACCCACCTACCACCACCATCCACCACCCGCCACCACCACCACCACCGCCCACTTCGCTACCACCGCCACCGTCACCCACCTACCCACCATCACCACCTACCACCCACTTGCCACCACCCACCATCCGCCACCCACCAGCCACCACCACTACCCACCACCCGGCACCATCACCCACTCACCCACCACCACCACCCGTCGCCACCACCCACCCGCCACCACCCGCCATCCGCCACCCACCCGCCACCACCACCACCCACTCGCTAACACCCACCACCCGCCATCGTCACCCACCCACCCACCATCACTACCCACTACCTACCCGCCATCCACCACCCACCTACCACCACTACCCACCACCCACCATCGTCACCCACCCACCCACCCGCCACCACCCACCACCACCCACCACCCACCATCGTCACCCACCCACCCACCCGCCACCACCCACCACCACCAGCTACCCACCACCCACCATCACCACTTTCCACCATCGTCTTCTGCCACCACTTGCCATTTCTCACTCTTTTTTATATTTTTAAATTTTTTAAAACATTTTGTCAATTACCAAACGCGTTTGTAGTTTATGTTTTTCTAAAAATAAACAAAAAATAAACCAAAACCAGTTTATAAAAATTTTGTAAATATAAACTGAAAACGTAAACGTTACCAAACACACAGTTAGACTTTCATTAATTTGTTTGTTTGTTTTTTTTTTTTTCTTGCCTTCAAACTGTTTGATAAAATGTCTCTTAGGCTTCTCAAAATTCTAAGCCACAATCCTAACTTATTGGCAGTGTAATTGGTGCTCAAACATGTACTGAATCAAGCCCACAACAACTCCAAATCTTAATCCATTATGGTAGGTTCTTCCTCAATTGGTACTCTCAAGTTCTTTTTGACCATGGTGACCTTGTACTTTCTTTGGCCAAGTTAGCTTTTGAAGGCACTTGCATTGCTGCAAAGGTGAGTCAACTTTAAGACTAATTATAAGTTTGTGAAAATGAATTTTATTATCCTTATTGAGATAGCAACTGATTAGGATCTATTTTTTCAGTTCTACTTTCTCTTCATAGTACTTAAGTTCTATGTTTATTCATGATCCACTGGGATGATTTAGTTTGCAAAATTTATGTACCACAGTTTGATTTCACTAATCCTTTCTGAATTAGTAAAGTGCTAAGCATGTTGTTATGTTCATACGAAGTAGGTTCCATGTCAAATTCTCATTGTAGAGTCGAAAGACCCACTATTTCATAATTGTGATGTTTGCATGATGTGTTTCTGCCAATTGAGCTGATTTACTTGTGCAATTTAAAAAGTGAATGAAAAGGAAAGAAAATCTCAGACAAGCATTAAAGAGTATATTGGAAAAAGAGATTCAATGTCTGTCTTTAATTGTACATCTATTAGCATATTTAGTGCTTCTTTTGACATGCCCCAAACCCCAATTTGTGGGGACCAATACTAATTGATGATAGGTCTAAACAATGGGAACACAACTGTTTGTTATATTGATTTTGGCCTTTCCAGATCATGACACAACTCATTTTGATCAATTATGATGAATGAAAAACCAATGGATTAAAAGCTTCAAAGATTTAATCCAAAATCCTTATACCAATGTAAATCTGAACATCAAAGAAGGTAGACATACCAATGCAGGGAACGTGAGGACCAAATCTGGAATAATAAAGACAATTGGCAGCTAGAAATCGAATGCTATAATTAATGGTTCTAAAGTGAAAAGGATCAATTGCAACCTGTTTATTTTTGACCATTTATAATAATGCCAAGGTGGTATATTTCTCTGTTACAACTATGGGAAGTTGCAATAGTCCAAATTGCCAAATGGTTTGAAGTGTCCAAATATTTATTTTTCTTATGGTTTTTCTACAATACTATAAAAAGACAATTTTCTGTGCTTCTGGAGATGACTGCTAAACTAGGATTCTTGTGACTTGGAAAAAATATAATATTTTAGTAATCAGCAGGCATGTGACATTGTCTCTTCAGTGGGATCATAATATTTTATAGAATCAAGGTTATCTTTGATCGAAGTAACAGAGGAATGTTTGAAAATCTGTATTGAAGGGTTGGTTCTTTTGTTTATTCATTTATTTAGAGACCTTTTAAGTGACACCTTCCATCTTATTTCCTAATTTACTTACAGGGACAATCTGTCTTACTCTTCAGGAATAGTGTGAAATGGGTACGAATAAAATGATGAATTTAACATGTTAACAATGTCAAGCATTGAGATGCTAAAATGATCACACTCATGATATGGGATGGAATTGCCACAAATGCCAGAAAAATAAGATGGGGTATGTTGTGTTGTTTTTAGGGCAAAGTGGTTTGATTAATTTCCATGGGATGTCCATGTATTGTTGTTTTCCTGGTATTACTGATGAACAAAGCTTAATCTTCTTGGTTGTTGTTGGTTCAGGTGGTAAGGATTGAAGGTGCCTTTTTTCACCCTTTCAATATTCTTCTGTCCAAGTCCAATCTGGTAATTTCATTAATTACCCACTTTCATACTTGTATTTTTGAACTTGATCATGATACCAATTTGCCTATATATATGTCTGTTTTGTGATAGACTGTTAAAAAATAGCGAAAGTTTTTTCCTCTTCAATTGCTAGATAAATAGCTCAACAAAGTTGGTCAGAATCATTATTTTTTTCTTGCCTTCAAACTGTTTGATAAAATGTCTCTTAGGAACTACTTAGTGTAAAACACCCTTTTGGACCCATCCCCTATTTGGGATGGAGGACAAAGTCAAAGTTCAATAATTCTAATAATACAATTGATCACTAAGCAAAGCACATAACCACATACTTGAATTTTCCTGAATAGGCAATAAACAATAACAATATTGAGCCTTTTCTTTTTGGTCCTTGACAGAAAATGATGAGTTTAATCCCCATATAGTAATAAGGAATCTGAAAAGGACTTGTTAATGAAATTGACTGACTAGTCAAATGAAGTTTATAAAATTCAGTAAAGTACATGGAGGTCAATAGATTAAAAGTAATTATGAGTTTATCATGAAAGATAAAAGAAAGCAATATACAAAACAAAAAGAAAAGCTGTGTTTTTTCTTCTATGCAAGTGAACAATTCATCAACGATGGAAGGTGTACCAGTTCTCTTCAAGCGGCCATCATCATCGAAGCACTTGGAATAGTTTGCGAGAGGGTTTATTGCTTCAGTCTCACTGCTATGTCCTTTTGGTTGGGATTCCACTTGGAAGTAGTGCCTGATATCATGCCTTTAGTATTGCTAGTATATGTCTTATTATTTAAGTAATATTTGTTATCTACATTCAAACTTGTTATGCTATTATATATCTACAGTGATTCCTGCAATATTAGTGGAGCTAATGATCAAGTTTTTAAAAACTTGATCAAACAGCTGCAAAAGGGTGTGCCGTTCTAGATTTATCCAACACCAGATTCATATTACTTTTATTGCTATTTTTGTTGTTCTCCACTTGGGGGGATGAACATAACTTGGAAGAGGATTGATATTTTTTTCTATAGCTTGGCATACCTGCATGAGGATGTTGAACCCAAGATTGTCCATCAACACATAAAATCAACCAACATTCTACTTGATCACCAATGGAATCCTAAAATATCTGATCTTGGGGTTGCTCAAGTTTTAGGTCCAGATAGGACTAATCATGCTACAACTTGTTCCATGGGAATGTCTGGGTGGGTCAGTCTGTATGATTAACATTTCTGTTTGTGAATGAATTTCCGTTTACTAATTCCATCTTTGCAATGACTTTTTTTTTTTTTATACTAGTTATATAGCACCAGAATATGCTTCCACTTTCAATGAGAAAAGTGATGTTTATAACTTTGGTATACTTCTCATGGAGATTATAACTGGGAAGACCCCTCTAGAGTACTCAACCGAAACTGAAGCAGAGGTTGCTAGTCTTTAAAATGCTTCATTTTCTATCTCTACTTTATAATTATCTACTAATGCAGTGCAAAATGAATCTCCAATTGCAGGTATACTTGATAGACTGGTTAAAGTCTATGGTTGCCAAGCAAAACTTTGATCATCTTGTAGATCCTAAGATGCTTGAGATGATTTCATTGAAGGAACTTAAACGAATCATTTTGATTCCTCTTAGATGTGTTGATCCAGATGTCGAAAATAGGCCTAGGATGGGAGATGTGATCCATATGTTTGAGCCGTGTGACTTGCTACTCAGTGATGTAATAGCCCAAATTTCATGTTCCAACTTATTATTATAGTTTATAATTCTTCTAATAGTTCCTTTAAACTTCAGCTCATTCAATATTGTTCTTTGTTCTTAATATACAGGAATTTTGTGTTAGGCATAAAACTTGTCGTTTTAATTCGCTGAAAGACAATGAGGCTGTTGCCAAACAGGGTGAGAGTGCTTAAGGTACAAATCGATGGAAGGGAAACAAAAGCAAGTTTAACAAAGAATAGATTGATCAAGTTACTTGAAAATGACGAATCACAAAAGGTGTGATGTGACCATTGTTTTAAAAACTTGTTGTAGTTCCCTGGATCATTGAAGAATCACAAAAAAGGTAATGTGACCATTGTTTTACAGAGAATAGATTGATCAAGTTACTTGAAAATGAAGAAGATGAACCATGAAAGCTTGCCATGATTATGTGATCATCTAATGTAGAATGGCAATGCAGAGAAGCCAATGGATTTTTGTTGTCTAGAGAGAGAATGGCAGTGCTAGTAAGGAATGATGGAGTGAAGATTTGCCGGAAATAAAAAGTAGACAGAATGTTGAAAAGAAGAGGAAATCCTGGTGGTGGTAACTCAAAAGAAAAAAAGGCAGAGATGCTGACTTGGCACCTTTTTTTTTTTTTGCTCATTTGACACAGGATGCTAACTTGCCACCAAAATAAGCATGCCAGTTGTGTGTAGGCAACACAGGGAATTCATGTGCAGTTGATGCAGGGGATAGTTTTTATGTTAATGCTTATTGTTGCAGCCATGTGATGAGTGGACCCTTTGCTTTGCCAATGTTAAAGGCCTTTGTGTTCCTAATTATGGTTGTGCATTGCCAATGCCAAGCAGTGGGGATTACTAGCTGTCATTGGAGTGGTTATAAAATTATGATAGTGTCTTATTACTTAAATAATTTGACATTAAGTTATTCCTTTTTGGATGATTGGAAGTGAAATGGATGCAAATTTCGAAATGATTGATAATATATGTATTGTTTTGTTTATATACACGGTATAGGTTGCACGTAATACATACAGGTTATAGATAAATTTAAAAAATAATAATAATATCATGTTTTTGGCCACTAAATAATTGGTAGTCAAAAAGGCAGTAAATATTTTTAGTGACTAAATAGTTAGTAGCTAAAAATAAAATAAATTGAATAAAAAAACTTTTGGCGATTAAAATTTTAGTAGCCAAATAAAAAAATAGACTTTAGGCGACTAAAACATTTAGTAGCTAAAAAAAATAAGATGAACAAAAAAATCTTTTTGGCTACTAAAATAAATTAGTCGTGGAAAATAAATTTAGTTTTGGCGACTAAACGTTTTAGTCGCTGAAAATGCGATATAAATTTGTTTTGAAAGCTTTTGGCGACTAAAAGATTGGTCACCAATTTAGCCTATCAACGACTAAATTTTTTTTGTCGCCAATACCTTTACTTTTGGCGACTACTTGTTTAGTCGCCAATTTAAGACTTTTCGGCGACTAAAATTTTTTTAGTTGCGAATTCCTTCGCCGACTGTCTTTCCGTGACTAAGTTGGCGACCAAACTATTTAGTCGGGAAAACCTTTTGGCGATTAAAAATATGGCTTTTGGCGACTACAAATTTAGTTGCTAAAAATGCAATTTCTTATAGTGTACCTACGAGTTAGAATTCTGGACACTGTGTAGTTGGGAGGAATAGTAGCCTCTGTAGAGAGGGTGGTATGAATTTTCTGACATGTAGCTCAGAGGGAGCCTGTAGCGTGATCAAGGTAGGACCTAATATATATTTACTTACGGTTTGGACACGGTATGTGTTGGCGAGGCGAGGTTTATTGGCAAGTTATTGACTCCCTGCTAGTAATTATTAATTTTAAATTATTTCTTTTATTCACTTATTCTAGTGTGAAGTAATTAAATAAGATGGACTTAATAGGAATAAATTAATTCAAAAATTGGGCATTTCATTACATAATTTTACTCAATAATATATATATTTACTTGATATTACGCTATCATGTTTACTTAAGAATTGAGATTATTGTTGGATGAGAATCAATACTCACCCCTGCATGCCCATTGGTGTAAGCGTCGAGACGTAGTTATTTTGCTATGGTGGTGTTATATACATCAATTAGTGTATATATTAGTGTGTCAACTAGGGTTATGATATCATTAATGATCCTATTTATTATACAAATTATAAATATTCAAAACTTTTAAAATTATATCACATCATCTGTTGATACACTAATATATACATTAATTAATGTATGTAACATTATTTATTTTGTTAAGTTTAGATTCTAGGTTAATTAAATTTGCGTGTCTTTGTACTTTTTTGTCGAAGTACTTAAACATTTCTGCTATTATATTATATTGTATTCTAATTCATGGGAATACGTGTAGGAATGGCAACGGGCCGGGGCGGGGCCGGGGAGTGCCCTTCCCGTCCCCGATCTCCAAAGATTAAAAAATCCCTGCCCCCGCCCCTGATCCTCAACGGGGGAGCCCATTACCCTCCCGTCCTCGTCCCTTAACGGGGATCGGGTTTCCCTGACCCCGAAATATCCCCGAGCTTTTTTTTTTTTGTTTGAATTTTGTTCAACAACTCACTGACTAATCAACATATATCACAAATCAAAAAAAAAATTAACAGATCAATATATAACAAATCTAACAGATGAATATATAACATATCAATATATAACTAACACAGATTAAAAAAAAATATTCTGAACAATACAGATAAACAACAATACAAATCTGAGTACAGATCAACAACATCAGATCAAAGAGAGAGAGATAGAGAGAGAGAGAGAGAGATAACAGATCTGAGTACACCTCCATCGTCTGGCACAAATTTGGCGAGATCGACGGTGGCGAGATCGACGGTGGCTGTGGTGGTGGGTTTGGTGGTGGTGAAAGAGAGACAGACCTTCTACTCAAGAATAAAGAGAGATGAAGTTGAGAGAGAGAAAGAGAAACCGAGGCGAGGATAAGAGAGAGAGAGGGGGGTCGGGGCCAGCGGTGGTGGTAGTGATGTCGCCATGTCGGTGACTGTGAGAGAGTTGAGTTGAGAGAGAGAGAACGGGAGAGTTTAGAGAGAGTGAGAGAGTTGAGAACAAGAGAGTGAGAGAGTTGAGAGAGAGAAGATAAAAGTCAGAGAGAGAGTGAGATAGTTGAGAGACAAGAGAGAGTTGAGATCAAAAGTGAAATAGACATTTATATAATCCAACTAATATTTATATAATACAACTAAGAGATACAGAGGCGGGGATGAATCGGGGAAATTCCGGGGTGGGGCGGGGCCAGGGACGGGGCCGACGAGCCTATCCCCGTCCCCGGCCCGAAAATTATCGGGGATGTATTTTTCAATACCAGCCTCGGCCCTATGGTGAATAATTTTCGGGAAAAACCCTATTTATCGGGACGGGACGGGTCCCCCGTCAGGCCGAGTTGATATTGCCATCCCTAAATACGTGATGGTAAGATTGATTTATCAAATAGAGTGTTTCATATATTTTTCAAAAGGCAGTGGCTCCTCTTCAGTACCAAATTAGACTAGAGGGTGCTGTTAGACTCGTGGGGGTTCATCATGGGTCTCATTTCGATAATTTAAACTGTTCAACGTATAGAACTTGTCGAGTATTATCTGTCTGTAAAAAATTACGTTAATTGGATATCGATTGTTATCTCATTGAATTAGTTTTCTGTTAACCGTTTATTTTTTCACCATCTATTTTTTTTTATACAAAACTGATTTGATCACTGACTATCGATATCCGATTAACATAATTTTTTACATCTATATAGTACTCGACGAGTTCTACACATTAAACGTTTCGAATTATTGAAACGGAACCCATAACGGGTCTTCACAAATCTAACAATATCTTTCAATCCGATTTGAAATCGTAGAGAAACGAGGCCCTTTGCAAAAATATTTAATCATTATTTCTTTTAAAATATTGAATTAGACACATTTCTCGAGACAAGTCATTTATACCCCCAAATTGCTTCTCTTGTTACTTAAACTCTACTTAAATTTAAGAAAAAGGATCATGGGTACATTTTCTAATGTTATTCAATCAAACGGGCGTCGGGCACATTTTGCAAGGCACACCAAATTTTCATAATTGAATGAAAATAGGTTAAGGAACGTGATTTCAAGGATGAATTAAGTAATAAAGAGAGCTTTTAAAAATTTTGTGCTTAAATTAATGGAAAATTCACTCATAAATTTTATATAGGAAAACGTTGATCTACTTAGTTTTAAGAGTTTTTTTTATGAATTAATTAGTCCTTTTTGTTTTGAAAAGTTATATTTATTTGATTTGGTACCATCTATACTATATATTAAGCAAAATGGAGTTTTTAACCCCAAGTCTTGTGGGAACTCCAATCTACCAATCTAAATTTCCTAATTTTTTGATTAAAAAAAAAAAATCTTAGCATTTATTAATTTCTTCCAAATTCCAAGTCTTACCATCATAATAACACTTTAATGCATTAAGAACAAGCATAAAAAAAATTCTTTGAAATCCAACACATATGAATTTCTTGAAAAGTCCCAACACATATGATTATTATCCCTCATAATAACACTTGAATGCATTAAGAACAAGTATAAAAAAAATTTCTTGAAAAATCCAACACATATGATTATTATCAAAATATTAAACTTTAATATAATATAATAATAAAAAAAGACATTTAATTCCTTGAAAAGTCCAACACATATGATTATTATCAAAATATTAAACTTTAATATAATATAAAAACGGAAAAAAAAGAAGACATTTAAAAAGGGGGTTTTTAACCCCCAAGGCTAGTGGGAGCTTCAATATCCCAATCTGAATTTTTTAAATTTTTTATTTAAAAAAAAAAGCACAGCATTTATTGATTTGGTCAAAATTCTTTGATCAGCATTTATTAACTTTTTTCAATCCACATGTCTTTCCACATGCCTTCATTTATTTTTTTGGTCAAAATTCCTGATCAGCATTTAAAATCCCCTCAAACAAATAATTATAGATACAATCCGTGTATAGTTACTGCAATACCCTTTTTAACTTCTCCCATACATTATGATTAGTGATAAGATTGTTAAATTATTTTTATAAAAAATCTTAAAAAACATAATTTATATATTAAAAAAAATCTAAAACAAATATAAATATCAATAATTATCCCGTGCATAGCACAGGTGATAGGCTATCTATATCTATACTATATATTAAGCAAAAGGGGGTTTTTTACCCCAAGCCTTGTGGGAGCTCCAATCTCCCAATCTAAATTTCCTAATTTTTTGATTTAAAAAAAAAAAGGAAAAAACTTAGCATCTATTAACTTCTCTCAACCCTCAAGTCTTACCCTCATAATAACACTTTAATGCATTAAGAACAAGCATGAAAAAAATTCTTTAAAATCCAACACATGAATTCCTTGAAAAGTCCCAACACATATGATTATTATCCCTCATAATAACACTTTAATGCATTAAGAACAAGTATAAAAAAAAATTTCTTGAAAAGTCCAACACATATGATTATTATCAAAATATTAAACTTTAATATAATATAATAAAAAAAAAGACATTTAATTCCTTGAAAAGTCTAACACATATGATTATTATCAAAATATTAAACTTTAATATAATATAAAAAAGGAAAAAAAGAAGACATTTAAAAAAAAAAAAAGAAAATTTAAAAATCGCAATTCACATATATAGATAATTGTAAACACAATCAGTGCATAGCACGGATGATATGCTAGCATCTATACTATATATTAAGCAAAAGGGGGTTTTTAACCCCCAAGGCCTGTGAGAACTTCAATATGTCAATTCTAATCTTCAAATTTTTAAAAAAAAAAAAAAAAAATTTAACCTCGGTATTTATTAACTTCTTTCAATGCACAAGACTTTTTGATTTCTTTCATAATTACTGCAGTACCTTTTCCAAAACAAATAATTTGTATATTAAAAAAAATTAAAACAAATATAAATATAAATATCTATATCTATATCTATCTATTTATTTATATTTATCTCTAACCCACAAGTTTTGTGAGAGTTCCAATATCTGAACTTTAATTTCTTAATTTTTTTGATTTTTTTTGAAAAAAAAAAACTTAGCACTTATTAAATTATTCCAAGTCTTTTTAACTTCTCCAATACACACATTTTTTTTAACTTTTCACATACCTATTGCAAATAGTGAGTCTCCTTTTTGTTTTCTCCTTCTTAACTTCTCACTTCTACACTTTTAATTTCAGTGACCACGTATGCAAACAGTAAGTCTTTTTTTTGTTTTCTCCTTCTTGACTTTTCCTTTTATTTACTGTTTTAATATTGTAGTTAGATAGCGCATAAAAATATTTGTGATTTGTCTAGCAAATAAAAAATTATAATTTGATTTTTTAATATGATTGAAGTTAGATAAAAAATTTTTTGTTTTCTCCTTCTTAACTTTTCACTTCTACACTTTCAACTTCAGTGACCACGTATGCAAACAGTAAGTCTTATTTTTGTTTTCTCCTTCTTAACTTTTCCTTTTGTTTACTGTTTTAATATTATAGTTAGATAGCGCATAAAAATATTTGTGATTTGTCTAGCGAATAAAAAATTATAATTTGACTCTTTAATATGATTGAAGTTAGATAAATATAAACCCTCACAAAGAGAAAAATGTGATTATAATTAGTTGAGTGATTCTTTTTTTTTTTTTAATGTGATTGTAGTTAGTTTAATAGTTCTTTTTTTTCATTTATTTATTTTATTATGTGAAAAATGTGATGTGATTGTAGTTTGTTCAATGGTTTTTTTTTTTTTAATATGATTGTTGTAGTTAGTTCAATGTTTTTTTTTTAATGTTATTTAATCTTTTTATTTACTATTTTAATTTTATTTTTGATTTTTTAATATAATTGAAGTTAGATAAATATAAACTCTCACAAAGAGAAAAATGTGATTATAATTAGTTGAATAATTCTTTTTTTTTTAATGTGATTGTAGTTAGTATAATAGTTTTTTTTTTCATTTATTTATTTTATTATGAAAAAAATGTGATGTGATTGTAGTTTGTTCAATGTCTTTTTTTTTTTAATATGCTTGATGTAGTTAGTTCAATGATTTTTTTTTTTTAATGTTAATTTGTGGTTAGATAGCGCATAAAAATATTTGTGATTTGTCTAGCGAATAAAAAATTATAATTTGATTTTTTAATATAATTGAAGTTAAATAAATATAAACCCTCACAAAAAGAAAAAATGTGATTATAATTAGTTGAATGATTCCTTTTTTTTTTTTAATGTGATTGTCGTAAGTTTAATAGTTTTTTTTTTCATTAATTTATTAATTTTATTATGGGAAAATTGTGATGTGATTGTAGTTTGTTCAATGGCACTTTTTTTTTACATGATTGTTGTAGTTAGTTCAATGATTTTTTTTTAATGTTATTTAATCTTTTTATTTACTATTTTAATTTTATTTTTGATTTTTTAATATGATTGAAATGAGATAAATATAAACCCTCACAAAGAGAAAAATGTGATTATAATTAGTTGAATGATTTTTTTTTTTTAAATGTGATTGTGGTTAGTTTAATAGTTCTTTTTTTTCATTTATTTATTTTATTATGGGAAAAATGTGATGTGATTGTAATTTGTTCAATGGCTCTTTTTTTTAATATGATTGTTGTAGTTAGTTCAATGGTTTTTTTTTAATGTTATTTAATCTTTTTATTTACTATTTTAATTTTATTTTTAATATGATTGAAATTAGATAAACATAAACACTCACAAACAAAAAAATGTGATTGTAGTTAGTTCAATGGTTTTTTTTTTTTTTTAATGTGATTGTAGTTAGTCAATGGTTCTTTTTTTCATTTATTTATTTTTTTTATTATGGGAAAATCTATACTACTATATATTAAGCAAAAGGGGATTTTTAACCCCCAAGGCTTGCGGGAGCTTCAATATGTCAATCCTAATTTTCTAATTTTTTGTTTTTAAAAAAAAAAAACAAAGAGATAAATGTGATTATAATTAGTTGAATGATTCTTTTTTTTAATGTGATTGTAGTTAGTTCAATAGTTCTTTTTTTTCATTTATTTATTTTATTATGGGAAAAATGTGATGTGATTGTAGTTTGTTCACTGGCTCTTTTTTTTAATATGATTGTTGTAGTTAGTTCAATGGGTTTTTTTTTTAATGTTATTTAATCTTTTTATTTACTATTTTAATTTTATTTTTAATATGATTGAAGTTAGATAAACATAAACACTCACAAAGAAAAAACATGATTGTAGTTAGTTCAATGGTTCTTTTTTTTTTTAATGTGATTGTAGTTAGTCAATGGTTTTTTTTTTCATTTATTTATTTATTTTATTATGGGAAAAATGTAATGTGATTGTAGTTTGTTTAATGGTTCTTTTTTTTTTTAATGTGATTTAATCTTTTATTTACTGTTTTAATGGTTTTTCTTTACAATTATTTATGAAAAAAATATGATTGTAGTTAGATAGCATAAAAATATTTGTGATTTGATTTGATTTTTTTTTCTGATTTGATTTTTAAAGTACCAATTATTGATAATGATTATATTGTATTTTGAAAAAAAAATTGTAATTGATTTTTTTAACTCACTGTGTTTTTTGAAAAAAAATTATTGTGTTTTTTTAACTATCAATTCACATAATTTGTGATTTGATTTTTAACTCACTGTGTTTTTTGAAAAACAAAATGGATTGTACTTATTAAAGTCACATAATGTACCAATTATTGATGATGATTAGATTGTATTTTGACCCCAAAAAAAATTTGTAATTGATCTTTTTAACTCATTATGTTTTTTGAAAAATAAATTATAATCTATATCTATATCTATACTGTATATTAAGCAAAAGGGGGTTTTTAACCCACAAGCCTTGTGGGAGTTCCAATATCCCAATCCTAATTTTCTAATTTTTTGATTTAAAAAAAAAAAAACCTCAGCATTTATTAATTTCTTTCAATCCCTATGCCTTTTGGGAGATTTGGTCAAAACTCCCTCATAATTAAACTTTAATGCATTAAAGATCAGCATAAACAAAATTGCTTGAAAATTTCAACACATCTATCTATCTATATTATATTATATTATCTATATCTATATCTATATATCTATCTATTTATCTATCTATCTATATCTATATATCTATCTATACTATATATTAACTAAAAGGAGGTTTTTAACCCACAAGTCTTGTGAGAGCTCGAATATCCCAATTCTAATTTTCTAATTTTTTGATTTAAAAAAAAACCCTCAGCATTTATTAATTTATCCCAATCCCCATGCCTTTTGGGAGATTTGGTCAAAACCCCCTCATAATTATTTAATCATTTTATTTACTATTTTAATGGTTATTCTTTACAATTATTTTTTTTATTATGAAAAGAATATGATTGTAATTAGATAGTATAAAAATATTTGTGATTTGTATGATTGAAGTTATCCCATTTTTTGATGTATTTGGTCTAGCCAAAAAAAAAAAAAAAAAATTATAATTTGTATTTGGTTTAGCAATTTCTTCTTTTGTGTACTATTTTAATGGTTCTTTTGATTGAAGTTATCTCCTTCTGTGATTTGTAAAAAAAAAAATTATAATTTGATTTTTTAATATGATTGAAGTTAAATAAATATAAATACTCAGAAAGAGAAAAATGTGATTGTAATTAGTTCAACAGTTTTTTTTTTTTTTAATGTGATTGTAGTTAGTTCGATGATTCTTTTTTTTAAAGAGATTGTATTGTAATTAGTTTAATGGTTCTTTTTTTTTTTCATTTGTTTTTTTTATTATGAGAAAAATGTGTTGTGATTGTAGTTTGTTCAATGGTTCTATTTTTTAATGTGATTGTATTATAGTTAGTTCAATGGTTCTTTTTTTTTTCATTTACTTTTTTTTATTATGAGAAAAATGTGATGTGATTGTAATTTGTTCAATGGTTTTTTTTAATGTGATTTAATTGTTTTATTTACTGTTTTAACGGTTCTTCTTTACAATTATTTTTTTTATTATGAAAAAAATATGATTGTAGTTAGATAGTATAAAAATATTTGTGATTTGTATGATTGAAGTTATCTCCTTTTTTGATTTGTATTTGGTCTAGCTAAAAAAAAATTATAATTTGATTTTTTAATATGATTGAAGTTAGATAAATATAAACACTCATAAAGAGAAAAATGTAATTATAGTTAGTTCAACGGTTCTTTTTTTTAATGTGATTGTAGTTAGTTCAATGGTTCTTTTTTTTAATATGATTGTATTGTAATAGGTTTAATGGTTCTTTTTTTTTCATTTATTTTTTTTATTATGGGAAAAATGTGATATGATTGTAGTTTGTTCAATGATTCTTTTTTTTAATGTGATTGTATTGTAGTTAGTTCAATGGTTCTTTTTTTTCATTTATTTTTTTTATTATGAGAAAAATATGATGTGATTGTAATTTGTTCAATGATTTTTTTTTTAATGTGATTTAATCGTTTTATTTACTGCTTTAATGGTTCTTCTTTATAATTATTTTTTTATTATGAAAAAAATATGATTGTAGTTAGATAGCATAAAAATATTTGTGATTTGTATGATTGAAATTATCTCATTTTTTTATTTGTATTTGGTCTAGCCAAAAAAAAATTATAATTTGATTTTTTAATATGATTGAAGTTAGATAAATATAAACACTTACAAAGAGAAAAATGTGATTGTAGTTAGTTCAACGGTTATTTTTTTTAAATGTAGATTGGTTAGAGGAATGTCTATACATTTCAGAAGGTTAAAAAAAAAAATGTAAATATAACATTTTTACTTTATAACATTTTATAAATACATAATATATGTATTGTTCATTAATTATAACACTAAGCCTTCGTTTGGCAATAACTTTTTTAGTTGGCTTTTTGACATTTTTGACTTTTTTAGCTCGTGACTTTTTTGTTCGTTTGGTATTTTTGATTGGCTTTTTTGGCTTTTTAGCTTTGGAATAGTGGATTTTTTTTTTTTCTTTTTGTGATTTTTGGCTCTCTGTGATTTTTTGAATTTTTTTTTGTCTTTTTGTGATTATTTAGCCAAATATGATAACCAAACACCACCTAACTATCATGTTGACAATTCAGGAATACTGATGGAATGTTCACAACAATTTAGATTTTAGTTATTTTTTTGTTTTACTTATTTAGTGAATTTCGAACAAATGTAATAAATTCTTATTTTTATTACTTTAATTATGCAATGTCAACATTTTCTTTTAAAATTACATATATTTTATGCTAACAATTTATAAATATGTTTGACATAATATAAATAGTTTTTTTTTTTAAATTTAATCCCGTGCATAGCACGGGTGTCACGACCCAAACCCGGCCCTATGGGTTTAGCACCGTAACTGGCCAGTAATCCGAGATTACCGAAGGCCTGCTGAACAGTAATACAGTAAAACAGAGTACAGGGCCTGGCGGAAGCCAATACAGTCAATAACTAGTGTCCATTGAGCTGTGAAAATCTGTATGCCAAAAACATTTTTCATGCATTCATTCAGTTCAAACAGTACAGTCAATATACAATCATATACAACATTCAGTACGGGAATCAAATCCCTCGATAACAGTACAGTAAACAGTAGACGGTCTATACAGTAGGGGACACAAAAACACCCCAAGCCATAACATGGCAACACGGAACCTCGCGGTGAGGTACATTGGCTGGCTTGACAAAACTGGGGGACTAACCCACGCTCCTAGCTCCGGTCTGGCTGCTGAGAACCTACATATATATATAAACAGTGAGCTAAAGCCCAGTGAATAACAATAAGTGTAAAGAGGTTATGAATGAATGTCCTTACAATAATGAAAACAGTTCCTTAAATAGTATTTCAGTCAATCAGTCATATGTGGTACATCCAATAGCCTATAAACAGTAGGTCCAGAAGGACCGGGCCTCAACGGACCCAACAGTAGTGATGGCCATCAGTCAGTAAACAGTATGGTTCCACAAGGGAACCGACAGAGCTCTGTAACAGTAACAGTCAATGCTAAGGATGCCACAATACAGTTCACAATACAGGACATACATTCATTCAATAAACAGTATCAGTTCAATAAACAATTCGGTTCAGTATTAAAAAGATAACCATTTTGAACATATCTTTACACAATCTGTTACTCACAGAGATTGGGCTACAGTATGCTAGAGCGCGTCCCCGAGTGCCAACCCTAAACAGTTAACAAATAGAACACACACTAAGTTTCACAGTCGGGAAGGATGATAATTAAATCCCTAAATTTCCTCGGTGTGGTTCTATGTCCAAATCCTCATTAAGATGCCTTAAACTAGGCCTAAGAATGCCTAGGATGAGATGAGGATGCAAAAATACACTTGGAAGGCATTTGCAGAATTTTTCAGTCAACAGAGCCCCGCTCGAGCGCAGGTTTCCCCGCTCGAGCGTACAGGCAACAAAGGTCCCCGCTCGAGCGCAACATCCCCCGCTCGAGCGGACCAAAAAGTACTGGATAGGTGAAATCTCCGCTCGACGCCCGCTCGAGCGTCTCACCCAATCCTCCGCTCGAGCGCCCAATTCTCCGCTCGAGCGGACTGATGCACAGTGCAAGATGCTGGGAGCTCGACTTCTCCGCTCGAGCGCTACTTCCTCCGCTCGAGCGGACAACAGAAATCTGGAAATCCCAGATTTGAGTCCCAAGCTCAAAACCAAGTTCAAAAGCAATGTTTTCGATCCTCTTGGGCTATTTTCTGGAAAAACTCTTTTAAACATATAGAATAACATGTTTCAAAACTCAATTTAAGAAATCAAAGCCCAAGGGTGTTTCAATTAAACTCAATTTCAAACCCAATTCAAGAACACTTTTAAAACATGCAATGCATGAACTTTAACCCAAATTCAAGGTTCAAATCTTGCTCTAATGAGCTCAATAGTTGGAAAATAAAATGAAAACATGGACTTTAGCTCAAACATGAACATGCATGTACAATCTACCATGTATTCAACTTTCAAATGCACCAAAATGGCCATGCATGCATGAATTCAAACATAATTCAACCTCTATGCACTAAAACATGGCTTGATTCTACAATGGAGTCTAGAACATGCAAGATGAATTTCAAGACAACAAGAAGAAGATGAATTCACTTACCTAGAGTTTCAATTACAAGTCTTGCTAGCTCAATTTGCCAATCTATGTTACAAATCTTCAAGATTCAAGCTAAATTCCCAAAGTTGAGTTCAAATCTCTTCCTCTCTCTCTAATTCTCTTTTTTGGACGGTAGAAACAAGAGGGATGGCTGATCAAAATGTGTCTCTAAGTGTATAAGGCACAATAGAATTGAATAAACAAAGGTCCACTATGGTGGCAATTTGGTCAATAAGTCCAACCTCTCAATTAATCAATATTTGATCTAATTTAAACATACCAAATCACTTTTCAGATAAATATATCATAAAATCACAAATATTCTACTGATCCCAAAACACTAAACGGTTCCTAATTCGGCCGCCGGTAAGGCCTTCAATTAGCAGATTAAACATATAATTTCAAACAGATATTCAATCAATCAAACAGATGCAATATGCAAGTCAATAGATAACATATTCAATTTCAGTTTCGACTTCAATCAATTCATTCAGTACTTCAGTTAATTCAATTATCAGTCATTATCAGTTCGGTTTAACAGAAATCAGTACGTAATTCAGTAATCAGTACGAGGGTTGTTACAACGGGTGATATACTAGTATTATATAAGGAAAAGGGAGTTTTTAACTCACAAGTCTTGTGGGAGCTCCAATATCTCAATCTTAATTTTCTAATTTTTTGATTTAAAAAAAAAAAACTCAGTATTTATTGATTTGGTCAAAATCTCCTGATCAGCATTTATTAACTTTTTTCAATCTATATATCTTTCCACATACCTGCATTTATTGATTTGGTCAAAATCCCTGATCAAAATTTAAAATCCTCTCATACAAATAATTATAGATGCAGCTCGTGCATAGTTACTGCAGTAGCCTTTTTAATTTTTCCTATACACTATGATTAGTGATAAGATTTGTTAAATTATTTTTATAAAAAAATCTTAAAAAACATAATTTATATATTAAAAAAAATTTAAAACAAATATAAATATCTATAATTATCTCATGCATAGCACGGGTAATAGGCTAGTTTGAGTTTAAGTGAATGTTCTTTTGTGATTCATTCTTCCAATTTTCTTATTCGTTTTAGGGATGGAAATAGAAAGAGATGAGGTGTAGAAGATTCTTTATGGAGGATTGGTGGCTGAAATGTTGGTTGTCGAGCGTGAAAATCTACATTTCTGTTAGTGTGGTTTTTTGGTGTTATAAGTGTTATATTAGAGTGCTACATTTGGAAAAAGTATACTAAGGAGTTTTTGTTTGTTACATTGATTAGAGTGTTACATTTGGGAAAAAAATACACTAAATTTTTTTTTTTTTGGAATGTTACATTGTTACATTTGAAAGTATACTAATAAATTTTTTAGTGTGTTAAATTATAGTTATACGTTTGGAAAAAGTACATTGAAGTTTTTGTGTGCTACATTGATTGAAGTGTTACGTTTGGAAAAAACACACTGAGTAGTTTTTTAGGATGTTACATTGTCACATTTGAGAAAAATATACTAAGAAATTTTTTAGTGTGTTAAATTATAGTGTTACGTTTTGAAAGTGTTACATTGAAGTATTACGTTTGGGAAAAATACAATAATGAGTTTTTTTTTTTTTTTTTTGAAGTAATACGTTTAGTAATTTTAATATTATGAGAAAACTCATATTTGTCCCTCAACACATAACACACGCGTTTATACTTGACCCTTTATGTAATTATAACGCACTGTCTTTTAGTACTCGAATAATATTACCATATCCTTTAATCAATCCATTTCAACAATGATAAACATATGAAAGCATGAAAGAATGAATATTTGTAATGTTCTCTTTTGTTTACATGCAATGAATTACGATACACACGTCCGTAGGCTTATATTATCAAATACAAATAAATGAAAATAAGCAAAGAGATTAACCCTTTTTTCACAACACATTGGCATTCCTCCTACACTTATAAAGCCCCCATGTCCAACAAATAAAAGACTTCAAGTGTTATGCAAGTCTTCACTTCATACCTGAAAAATTATTAGTTACGTGGGATGAACACAAAGTTCTAGTAAAAATCCCAATGATCCTAGACAACAGCAACATATTGATAGCTATGATCATGAATCCTCTACGTATATACATATATAGGTAATGCGGCATTTCATATTTCAAAAAATATACTTATATAAATACATTTCCCCAAAAGATTCTCTTTAACATAACAAGAAAGAAAGACTAGTTATTGCCTTTCAAAACTTTCCATTTACATTTTAAGAAATCTTAACCATTCATCATGTTACCATGATCTGCTCCTAAGATCGAGCTAAATAATATACTCGTCCTACATTCCAACTCATTACGGCTACAAGGACAACTACTATATATTATGGCCTTAAGTACAAAAAAGTAAAGGGAGCGTTCACAGATACATGTATATATATGTAACAATAGATGCGTCAACATGCATTATCATATTTTCCCGGTCACAAGCACAGAAAGCCAATAATGCATCCTTTTTCATCACAACACAAGTATGAAGATAAACTACGCATAATTACCACATAACAGAACCCGACTTCGTCAAGCCATAACCATTATAAAACCACTTTACCAGGCACAAATCAGAGGGGAGAGGAATCTATTTCAAAGCACCAATATTTACCGGCTCTCAAGCCGGAGGGGAGAGGAATCCGTTTACAATTTACCGGGCGCGAATCGGAGGGGAGAGAAACCCATGTCAAAGCGCATTTTCATTCAACTCAATAATTAGCACATTATTCCAAATTTCACAATTTATTCAACAATGTTAATACCATCCTCTACCGATGGCCAATGATACAACCTCAGTAACAAGGACCAAGTCCATGAATTCAATTCAGTCATCTTGATTTAGATTTTGTCAATATTTATACGTTACATAACTTTTATCTTTCAATTCCAATTAATTCAACTTCTAATTCACGTCATTTTCAAAACTCATAATTAAATGCCCTTCCATCACTATCATCCAATCTTTGTGATTCAATTCAAAATATTCAAATTTGGTTCAACAAGTAGGAATTTTGTCACGAATGCAATTATTCACTTTTTTTTTTTTTAAAAAAAAAAAAAAAGTCAACTCCTCTTACTTCTCATTTTCATTTCTCATTTCACAAAAGTATATAAATCATTTATTGGTTTTCAAATTTATTTTCCCTTCTCTCCAAACCCCCAATACCCACAACAAATAATCACATATTTCTCTTTAATTATCAAAACTCAACTAGTAAATTTATTTTCATAATCCAACACATATATAACACAAATTAATCACATTTCTCAAAAAACAAATAGCCAAAGGATTTTGGGATTTTCATCACAACCATGATAAATGAGATTAACCAATCCACAAATCTTTCAATACACACAACATTTACCAACACCCTTTTTATTTCTCTGAAATTTTGATTTTTCGACAATTATTACAACTTAACAATTATAAAATCATAGATACTAATTAATACAAATTAAATTCATGACAACTTTCTTTATTTTCTTATATATCCATTTTCACATTTTAATACATAATATCCTATATGGTTCAAATAATATTAATTCATCAACTCGCCTCTCTTTCTCATAACCCATAAACAATTAATTAGAACTTTTTACACTAAAACATACAATCTCATAGGATGTTTTTAATAAGTGCACTTTTTGACTTTTTATAAATAAATAAAAAATGTGTAGAAAAGTAGAGAAATTGGGTAGAAAAATAGAGAGGAGATGCTGATTGATGTGACCTAAATAAGTGTATGTATGCAAAAAAAGTACACTTTTTTTAGTGTATGCCAAACACCTACTTAACTCTGTATCATAAAATCCTAACTCTCATAACATGCTTTACAGAAATACCAAACAAATTAAGTTTTTAATGCAATAAAAATAATCACATGTCTATTTATAATGAAGTATTGAAAATGAGTAAAGAAATCCTTACCTTAAAGAGAGAATAGGAGAAAACCCCAAAAATCAATTTCATCGGAATTTGAAATCCACCGGTCAAAATGTAGCCCTTGAGACGCTTGCCATTTTCGTATAAAGAACTAGTATCAAAATCTCGCTTGATCTTTATAGATCGAAGAGAATGTGAAATTTGGTAAGAGTTTAGAGAGAATGGAGAGAAAAGAGAAGTTAGAGAGAGAGAGAGAGAGAGAGAGAGAGAGAGAGTGATGAGAAATGACTAAAAAGAGAGAGTTATGATTTGAGTGAAAAGGGTACAAAAATCGTTGTTTGGATGTGCAAAATCCACTCGTGTGGATCAACTTAGTGAAAAATGGCTTTCTCGTGAAATTCGCTCGTGCGAAATTCATATTCCACTCGTGCGTATTTGACCTAGACAGCTTTTGTTGGGTTTCTTCAAACAAGCATATCTCTCTTGTCCGGAATCAGAATATGGTCAATTTTATGTCTAAATTGAAGCCCTAGAAATACGCTTTTCAATGATTCTTGCTTCACATCAAGATTCAAAATGTGGAGAAAGAAAAATGCAAAAGAGTGAACACTACTCAAAATAAATACTTGAATTTGGGATTTTTGGTCTAATCTTGCCCAACCAACATGTTAACTTATTAATTAAGGCTCCAAACAAATGAGAAGGATGTCCCAATTATAATAACTAAAAGGTCAAATGCAATCCATAACTTTTCAAAAGTTCAACATATATATATATATATATATATAAGTATAAAGTAACGGTTACCACTTAACATAAACAAGTTGGGTTTAAGACCCGGGACACTACAGTAATTCACACTAGAATAGGACCGTTGGGTTTATAAGAAAAAAAGAAGAGAAGCAAACAGTTCATAAGATCACTATTTAGGATTTATTGGTGTTTCACTCTTACTTAATTACTTATCACCTAATTAATCTTTGAAAATCGGGACGTGACATATACAATCGTAGCGCACGAACTCAAGCCCTGATCATTATTCTTTTGATTGGAATGAACACATCTTTGCATATATCAAAGTTAGAAATAGAGTATAAATAACCCATTTAGATCCATCGGCCTATATGTTTAAAAAAAATTAAAACATTTCATAATTAAATTCAATTACGTTATATTACTTAAATAAATATATTGATATTATTGTAAATTGAAAGATTTTGTATATAAATTGAAAGATTTCTTAAATAAATTCAATCACACATTACTACAAATGTGAGTTTCAATAAAATCAATAAAGATATAGGCTATATCCCAAATATATACATTTTTTAATGTATTATAAATAAATAGTGGGTTGGGCCGGATTGGGCTGGGTTGAAAATATAAATTCCAAGACCAACCTATTAATATTTCGATCAGAAAACGTTGACCCAGCCTGGCCCTATGGGATAAAATAATTTTCCCAAGCCTTAGAAAAATAAGATTAGAACAGGTGAGTTGGATGAGTCAACGGGCCGATATCCACCCCTAAGTAAAGGTGCCAATTTTCAAAACTTGGTAGAATGATTTTTGCAATGAGCACTGTAGCTTGGAGGTTGGTCAATCTGTTCCCGTTTTCAAAATATTAATTACCTTTCCTCAGCTTGTGTCTAGGTTTCTTGTACTCTATAAATCGTAATTTTTTGGGAAAATTATGTTAATTGATGATACAATTATGATATAACGGGTTCCAGGTGGGATGGATCAGACTGGTCCATGCTTCTCCAACCGGTATCTGAATCGTCAAGCTCCTGGTGAACCTGCACATGAGTTCAACAGGGAACGGGGGGTCCCCCAGCGAACCCTTCGATGAGCAAGTTAGAGAGAAAAGTAGGGTGTAGAGATGAATTAGAGATAGACAGCTTACCCTTCTTCTTGTTTCCAACGTCTGCTTATATCCTTTGGTAATCATTTCGTTGTCCCGTCCTATCTGTCACCTTGGCCTCAGGTCTATCCTGTAGCTTACCTTGTTCAGGGTGAGCGCATGCCGTCCCGACGGAGAGGTGTTGTCGTAATAAATGCTGTGAGAGGCTGCATTAATGGCGATGTGTAGTGGCAATAACTTTGCAGATCTTTGTCTGCTGATGTGGCTTGCCCTTTACATGCCACGTGTCTGAATATCATTGGTCCTTCATGCAATGTTGATTTCCAGCTGTGCTGGGCCTTATTAGTTGGGTTATGTCTTGGGCCCTAAGTGGTAGGCTTGGGTTGTTCATAGTGGGTTATGGCCTTTCTAGGCCTAACCACGTCAGTAGTCCCCTATTCCCGAGTGCAGCTTTAGTCCAACGAAGGGAATAATGAGGAAGATGGGGGTTGAAGGTCGAGTGAAAGGAAAGATTGACCAGAAGTGGTCGAGTGGAAGGACCGACCATGAGGAGGGCCGATCGCGAAGGGTAGCCGAGTATAGGGACCGACTATGAGGAGAGCCGACCGCGAAGGGTAGCCGAGTGGAGGGGCCGACCGTGAGGAAGGCTGACCGCGAAGGGTGGCCGAGGGGAGGGACCGACCATGAAGAGGACCGACCATGAGGAGGGCCGACCGTGAAGGGTGGCCGAGGGGAAGGACCGACTGTGAGGAGGGCCGAGCGCGAAGGGTGGCCGAGCGAAGGGACCGACCATGAGGAGGGCCGACCGCGAAGGGTGGTCGAGTGGAGGGACCGACCCCGAAGGGTAAGGTGGGGGGGCGCGGGGCTCGAGAGGCGGCGTGTCACGTGGTGATTTGAAGTGGAAAAGATAGGGTAAGGGGAGGGGGCAGTGAATCGTGGTCGTACACATGGTAGCATCTCGTGGTGAGGGAGGTTAGGCGTTGAGCCAGAAGTGAAACGATAGGTCATTGTGGGTGTTGAAAAAATAGTTTTGTGCGGAGTTTTTTGAAAAGTTTTCAAACTGGCGAAAATTAATTGTGACCCTTGGAATAC
The DNA here is from genome assembly GCA_036172215.1 of Camellia granthamiana. Classification (NCBI taxonomy): domain Eukaryota; kingdom Viridiplantae; phylum Streptophyta; class Magnoliopsida; order Ericales; family Theaceae; genus Camellia; species Camellia granthamiana. Next base: position 40,331,224 of record CM069908.1, on the reverse strand, counting down.
GGGCAAGCCTTGGGCCTTTGGTATTATTCGATTTACCTACCTCTTTGCAAAAAATCAAAACATTCCAAGTGTTAACTTCTTTGTTGCTGACAATACACCTCTGCGACATTTTTTGAATTTCCTTGCACCCGCATCAGAAGCTATTCGTAGACACACCACAGAAATGGCCCAAGAAGAAGCTGGAATTGCCAGGGTTGATCCACTTGGGGATGACGATGCGGTGGAGTTGGCGGAGCAGTACAGGGCGGAGAGGCAAATGGAGAGGGTAGGGGAGCCGGTGGTACGATCTCATTCTTCCACCATGATGGCGGCTCCAACCCCGATAAGCCAGGTGGAGCCAGATCATTGGCATACAAAGGCTGATAAGTCGATCATTACCGCGAAGGAGCTGGAGGGGATGCGGGAGAAGTACCAGATCCCCGTAGAGATAGAGTTGAAACTGCCGGAATCAAAGGAGAGGGCGTCTGATGCTCGACCGGGGGAGTTTGCCCTGTACGAGGACGTGCTGAAGGGAGGGTTAAGGTTGCCCCTCCCCCGGATAGTGGTGGATGTACTGAACCAGTTGGAGGTAGCCCCAGGCCAGCTAATGCCCAACGCTTGGAAGATCTTGCTGGCGTATGCAAGTGCGTGGCCGAAGGCGAATGGGGTGGCTGAAATGACAGTGGACGAGTTTTTTGCGTGCTACAAGGCATCAGGGCAGCAGTAGGGAAGGGGTTGGTGGTGGGGCTGCCGTCATCGATCAAGGGGTGGAGGTCGCGGTGGTTCTATGTGTCCGCCAATGGAGGGGTTGGGGTGCGTACAGTTTGGAAAGTGCCCACCAAATTGATGGAGCCAAGACTGGGGGCAGCAGTGGAAGAGAGGGTGAAGAAAGTGAAGGAATGGCGGGAGAAGGAGGGGGCCAAGTGGGACGAGCTTGTTCAGCCGTCAGCCTTGTTTGCGGTAGGGTTGGGTCCTCAACCGAACAGTGGAGACCTCGACCGGGCGGAATTAGAGGCGAGAAGGAAGGCACAAGAGGCAGAGGATAGGACCATCCTCGCCCAAGCCAGTAAGTTCAAGGAGGCGCAGGAAGACCGACCTCATAAGCCGATCGCGCGGGAGAGGATCTGACCGCGCCCCAAATCGCTGGGGGAAAAAGACTTGGGTGAATCTAAGCCACGACTGTCCCCGATTGATCCTTTGAAACATAGGGCCAACCAGGAGATGGGCAGTGTGGTGAAGAAGAAAAGAAAGGTGAAGAGGAGTGAGGGGGAGCCTGCCTTGAAGAGGATGAGGGAAGTGACGGTAGAGGAGACCCCCATGGCCAAGGAGGCAGAGGAGGAGGGAGTGGGGGAGGTCCCAGGAAGGGTGGTTGTCTCAGAAATGGTGGAGGTCGTCCCAGTAGTGGTGGAGATCGCCCAAGAAGTTCAAGTAGAGGGGGGGTCAACTGGCCCTGAGCCAAGGGGAGAGGAACAGCCCCAGGGGGGTCCTACGCCCCAAGGAGGGGGGGTCAGGCTGACGACTGCTATCTACCATGCCTGCGCGGTGTCTGGGCGACTGGAGGGAGAAGAAGGCCCAGCCAGGACAGCTGCAGATCACCTTGTGGGGATAGTGGATGATGCAGCCGTCCGCTCGGTGGCCAGGTTCAATGAGGCTGAGCTGCTAAGGGGGTTATGCTCTACCCAAATGGAGGTAACCACCTTAGGAGGGGCTCTGCTGAGAAAGGCGGCGGCGGCGAAAGCCAAGTTGGAGGAGGTGAAGGCCCAACTTACAAGTTTCAGGAGGGAGAGTGCAAGCTGGAAGAAGGCTGCGCGAGGCGCGTGTGCCAGGAGTTAGGAGGAGGCTGAGAAAGTAAAAAAGTTAGGAGTGTTGGCAGTGGTGCAGAAGAATGTTGCCGATCGTGCCCACGCTGAGCTGCTCGCGGCCAAGTTGGAGCTTGAGGACGAACGCCGCAAGGTAGTGTTGCTCGAGTTCCAACTTGCTGGCGAGCAGAAGAAGTTGAGGGATGCTCAAAAGACCTACGCGGTCACCGTCGAACGATTTAAAGAGGCTATGACCAGCAATGAAGATCTGCGTGCCCAACAGATCAAGGAAAAAGAAGACGTAGACCCAAAGATTGCTGGGCTGCAGAATGAGCTGGAAGATGAGCGTGCCAAGTTGCTGGAGGAGAGGGCGAGGTTGGAGAAAGAGTTGGAAGAAGAGAAGACCAAGGCAGCCTCTGAAAGGGCGGCATACCCAGACCTATGCGTCGCAGCAGTTGAGTAGTTTAAGGGGTCTGTTGAATTTCAGATGGCAATCGATGTCGCGGTCGCCAGCAGCTTGGCGAGGGAAGTGTGTGGGGGGGCAGGCTTGTCGGGAATGACCGCTGGGGCAGAACTGAGGCAGAAGTTATTGAGAGCTTCTAGCGGTCAGACTTCTATAAGCACGAAATGGTTGAGTTTTGGGACAGTGGCTGGAAGATGTTCAAGCGTAAAGCTGAAGAGCTGTTCCCAGACTTAGACCTCAGTAGTGTAAAAATTGACGAAGACGATGTGGCCTAGTCCCTCCTGGATGAAGGTATTGAAGAAGAAGACCTCGTTTCCAGTGAGGAGGAATAATTGAAGTGAACAAAATTTGTACTTAGAGTTGTTTTTGTGTGTTTGTTTTTGTTTTTGTTTTTTTTTTTTGAAATGCTGTAATGAACTTATGTACAAGTTTGTGAATAAATAAAATTTCAGTTGTGTTTTCATTCGATTGTTCTTGCTTGTGCATCTGAAATGAATGAGAATGGTGGCTTGTGTGTGAAGCTTGTGTACAAATCTCTGTGAAAATCTCAATGTAAATTGGAGTCGAACTTGTATTAAAAACTCAATGCAGAGTGAAGGTTAAGATGTAATAAAATTACAAGTGTGTGTCTACCACACTGTTGAAGTGAATGAGAGTGGTTTATTAAAGTTAGGCTTGACTTGTAAAAAAAAAGGTTGACTTGCAACTGTTGATAAATAAGGAAATAGTCTGACTAGTAAAGGAAACATGTAAGAATGTCAGAGATGTGAAGTTTCAAATTATGCCAAAAAATGGAGTTGTAAATCATGTTGCAAGAGTGTTGGTAAATAAAAGATTAGTTTGGAATTTGACTAAGCAAAGAGTGGTGTAAAAACATAGACCTGGAATTTTGACTAAGTGTGTCTACGGATGCCACAAGCATGAGGTTAGCTTGAATGGCCTTGACAGAGCTCTGTATGTGTGCCCAGTTGGGGGTAAGCTGTGATTCACTGACTTTGCAAATAATTCAGTGGCTTGAAGTAACTCAGTCTTGCGCTGACCAAGGCGTTTACGCTCAGTCTGGCTGAGGCTTGTCATGCTCAGGCTGGCCGAGGCTTTTGGTGCTCACTCTGGCTGAGGGATTTGGTGCTTAGGCTGGCTGAGGCCTTTGGTGCTCAGTCTGGCTGAGGCTTTTTGTGCTCAGTCTGGCTGAGGCTTTTAACGACTCGGTCTGGCCGAGTTTTTCATGCTCAGTCTGGCTGAGGCTTTTTGTCGCTCGGTCTGGATGAGGCGTTTGGTGCTCAGTCTGGCTGAGGCTTTTTGTGCTCAATCTGGTTGAGGCTTTTAACGACTCGGTCTGGCCAAGGCTTTTGGTGCTCAGTGTGGCTGAGGCTTTTTGTGCTCAGTGTGGCTGAGGCTTTTAACGACTTGGTCTGGCCGAGTTCTTCATGCTCAGTCTGGCTGAGGCTTTTTGTCGCTCGGTCTGGACGAGGCATTTGGTGCTCACTCTGGTTGAGGGATTTGGTGCTCAGGCTGGCTGAGGCGTTTGGTGCTTAGTCTGGCTGAGGCTTTTAACGACTCGGTCTGGAGGAGGCGTTTGGTGCTCAGTCTAGCTGAGGCTTTTTGTGCTCAGTCTGGCTGAGGCTTTTAACGACTCGATCTGGCCGAGGCTTTTGGTGCTCAGTGTGGCTGAGGCTTTTTGTGCTCAGTGTGGCTGAGGCTTTTAACAACTCGGTCTGGCCGAGTTCTTCATGCTCAGTCTGGCTGAGGCTTTTTGTCGCTCGGTCTGGAGAAAGTGTTTGGTGCTCAGTCTGGCTGAGGCTTTTTATGAGTGCTGCAATCAAAATGTTATGGAGACGCCATATAGATAACTGAGATATAAAATTGTTGTCATGGAAAGTGTAGCCCAGTTGATCAAAAAGTTACATTATGTGAGGAGAGAACAAGAATGTTTAAGCGTGTAAATTTGCCGAAAAGAAAATACAACAGCTGAGCAATAGAAAAGTAGGAATTTATTGAAAGTAACGCTTCAGGTGTTCAGCGTTCCATGGGTGGGGGAGGTCTTGACCTCCATGTCCTGAAGTCGGTACGTGCCCAGACGTGGTCGGGCTTTCACAACGTAAGGTCCCTCCTACTTGGCTGCAAGTTTGCCCTCAGTTGGGTTTCTGGTGGCAAGAGTTACTTCGCGCAAGACAAAGTCCCCCATGGCGAACTCCCTTGGACGGACTTTGCGGTTGTAGTGTGTTCTCATTTTCTGTTGGTATGAGGCCAGTCTGATAGCAGTGGTTTCTCTGAGCTCTTCGATTAGGTCAAGGTCTGCCCGACGGAGCTCTTCGGTTACTTCTGGATTCGGATGTAAAACCCTTGGGGTAGGAAGACCGATCTCTACTGGGATGACCGCCTCTGCGCCATATGTTAAGCGAAAAGAGGTCTCCCCAATGGGAGATCGAGCGGTAGTGCGATAAGCCCAAAGTACATTCGGCAACTCCTCAGCCCAGAGTCCCTTAGCAGCTTCCAGCTTAGTTTTAATAATCTTGAGAAGAGAACGGTTGGTGACCTTAACTTGGCCATTGGCTTAGGGATGGCCTGGGGAGGAGAAACATGGCTGGATTTGGAGCTCTGCACAGAATTTCTTGAATTTGGCATTGTCAAATTGTTTGCCGTTGTCGGAGACGATGGCTTGAGGGATGCCAAATCGGCAGACGATCGACTGCCAGATGAATCTGGTTGTGTTTCGCTTGGTAATGGTGGCAAGGGGTTCTGCTTCGACCCATTTGGTGAAGTAATCGATGGCGACAATGGTGAATTTGGTTTGGCCTCATGCAGTGGGCAGTGGGCCAACCAAATCGATCCCCCATTTGGCGAAGGGGTAGGGACTGCAGAGTGTGATCAATTCTGTAGGAGGGGCGTGGGGGATATTGGCAAAACGTTGGCACTTGTCACATTTGAGCGCAAAATCTGTCGCATCTTGATTGAAAGTAGGCCAGAAATAACCAGTGCGAAGTATTTTATGGGCTAGGGACCTGCCACCGGAATGATTGCCACATACGCCTTCATGGATTTCTCTTATCACATAAGTCGCCTGAGCAGGATTGAGGCATCTGAGGTATGGGCGTGAAAAGCCCCTCTTGTACAAAAGGCCATCGACAAGAATGTAGTTGGACGATCGGGCCCTGACTTTGGCGGCCTTCTGTTTGTCCTCTAGTAGCTCTCCCGTTGTCAAAAATAGAAAGATGTCGGATGCCCAGGGGATAGGTTCATTTTGGAGGAAGTGGATTTCTTGCTGGTCGGGGGTAATGGCAGGGTGGACTAGGTAATCGAGGCAGACACCATGGCTGAGGTCGGATTGGTCTGCAGAAGCCAACTGAGCCATCTCATCCGCCTTAGAGTTTTCCGCTCGAGGGATGTGTTTGATGTGGAAGGTATTGAAGAGGCGGATAAGGGGGAGTGCTATATCCCTGTAAGCCCGCATTGTATCCTCCTTGGCATTGAATTCCCCCGTAATTTGTCCGACAATGAGCTGGGAGTCGCTGAACACCCGGATGTGGCTGACACCAATATCCCTAGCTAGGCGGAGACCTGCTATCAATGCCTCGTATTCGGCCTCATTGTTACTGGCCTCGAACAAGAAACGGAGAGCACATTTGAAATAACCACCTTCAGGGGCGGTGAGGATGAGGCCAGCCCCACTGCCTTCCCTGCGGGATGATCTGTCGACGTTGAGAGTCCAAGAGTGAGGGTCTTCTGGGTCGGTAGGCGTTGGTGGGGGTGAAGGGGCCGTGGTTAGGGTAGGATTGGTGAATTCCAAGATGAAATCGGCGACAGCCTGCCCCTTAATCGCTGTTCGAGGCCGGAAGAAGATGTCGAACTGGCTGAGTTCCACTGACTACTGCATGAGTCTGCCGGAGAGTTCTAGTTGCTGCATTACCTTCTTTAAGGGTTGGTCGGTGAGGACCACTATGGAATGGGCTTGGAAGTAAAGACAGAGTCGTCTGGAGGCGGTAACCAAGGCCAAGGACAATTTTTCTAACAGTGGGTAATTCTGCTCCACTTCCCTGACGGCCCGATTGATGTAGTAGACCGGCCGTTGGACAGAGCCGTCATCCCTGATAAGAGCCGCACTGACTGTGGTGCTTGACACGGCTAAATAGAGGAAGAGGGGTTCGCCCGTGATTGCCTGCGAAAGGATGGGGGGTTGGCCATGCACTGTTTCAACTACTGGAAAGCCTCTTCGGATTTGGTCGTTCATTCAAAAGTTTGCCGAAGAACTTTGAAGAAGGGGAGGCACTTATCCGTTGCGTGGGAAATGAAGCGGTTGAGGGCGGCAACTCGGCCAGTGAGTCTTTGAACCTCCTTAACCGTTCTGGGTGACTACATTTCAATCAAGGCCTTGATCTTTTCAGGGTTGGCTTCAATGCCCCGCTGACTGACCATGAAACCCAAAAATTTCCCAGATCCTACGCCGAAGGCGCACTTCTCCGGGTTGAGCTTCATTTGGTACTTTCGTAGGGTGGCGAAGGTCTCTCGCAGGTCGGTCAGATGGTCAGCGGAGAGTTTGCTCTTGACTAGCATGTCGTTGACATATATTTCCATATTCTGACCTATCTGCTGATAAAAGACAGCATTGACCAACCGTTGGTAGGTGGCCCCGCATTTTTCAGTCCAAATGGCATCACGCGGTAGTGGTAGGTACTCGGTCGGTAATGAAGGAGGTGTGTTCTCGATCGGATGGGTGCATCAGAATTTGGTTGTACCGAGAGAAGGCATCCATGAAGCTGAGCATTTAATAACCGGTCGTGGCGTCAACCAGCAGATCTACGCGGGGGGGGAGGATAGCTGTCTTTGGGGCAAGCTCGGTTGAGGTCGGAGTAGTCGACACAGAGTCGCCACTTACCATTGTTCTTACGGACCAGGACGACATTTGATAACTATCTAGGGTAGTCCACATTTTGGATGAATTGTGCCTCCAGGAGCTTGTCTACCTCCGCTGCAATGAGAGTGTTGTGCTCCGGATGAAAGATACGCTGCTTCTGACGGTAAGGTCGGAAATGGGGTTCAATGCTGAGGCGGTGGGTTATGAATGAGGGGTCAATACCCGGCATGTCTGAGTGGGTCCAGGAAAATACATAGTTGTTCTCGATCAGGAGGGCAGTAAGATCGGCCTTTGCTTGGGGGGATAGTTGGCTGCCGATCTTGGCAGTTTTTGCTGGGTTGGTGGGATCGATGGGGACTTCGATAAGTTCTTCCACTGGTTCCCCCCTAACTAGCTCGTCTTCGTCTCTGACATCGAGTCCTTAGATGATCATAGCCTCCTTCAACTTGACTTCTTTGAGTGAGGCGACATAACATTCCCTGGCCACGGTCTGCTCCCCCCTCACTGTCTCGACCCCCAGATCGGTGAGGAACTTGATGGCTAGGTGATAAGTTGATGTAATAGCTTGAAAAGCATTTAGGGCGGTGCGACCAAGGATGATGTTGTAGGCAGAGGGGCAGTCGACAACAAGGAAGGTGAGCAGCTTGGTGGTCTGGTGCGGATGCTCGCTGATTGTGATGGGGAGATCGATGGAGCCAATGGAGGTTACCCGGTCACCAGTGAAACCGACCAAGGGGGTTTGGAGAGGAGACAGGCTTTCTTCCCCGATCTTGAGCTGGCGGAAACAGTTGAGGAAAATGATGTTTGAAGAGATGCCGTTGTCGATGAGAATTCATCTGACCTTGTAGTTGGAGAGGAGGGTAGAAATGACGAGAGGGTCATCATGGGGGTAACGGATGCCTGTGCAGTCTCGGTCCACTGCTTGGGCTGCTTGGAGGGTCGGTCCACCGTGGCAATTGCTTTGTCTGAGCCCTGCCTGATCTTTCTGAGTTCTGCTTTCTGAGCCGAGCGGGATGGTTCTCCACAAGCAAGGCCGCCCGAAATAACTCTAATTTCTCCAACAGGTGGGGGGGTTACCTTGCAGCCGAGGCTGCCGTGGAGGGCGATCATGGCCTTAGTTGGGTTGGGCGGGCTGCCAGGGAGGGGTACGCCGGCGGTTGTTTCTGAGGGGCTCAGTCATTTGCCTCTGCTGAGGGCGGGTGTCCGTGAACCGGCTAAGACGTCTCTGACGTATTAAGGTCTCGACCTGATCTTTGAGGTTGACGCAGTCATCGGTATTATGGCCGTGGTCCTGGTGGAAGCGGCAATATTTGGACTGGTCTTTTCGATTGGAAGGGGTTCGTGATGGTTGGGGCCATTTGAGGGGGTAGTCTCGCTGGATCTGGTTGAGGACTTGTTCCATGGGGGAATTGAGCGGTATGTATTGTTTGAACTGACCGGGCGGTCGAGCTGGTGCCGTCCGGTCAGCTCTGAGGGGTCGGTCGGTATAGTGGGTTGTTGGGTTATTGTATTGGGTGTTTTTGGTTTCTGAGTCTTTTCGTTTTTCTCGGGAGGTCGGGTTTTTTGCTGTAGGGTCTTGGCGAGCGACTAGGGAATCTTCTGCGTTCATGTATTTTTGAGCTTTGGAGAGTAGGGCTGCCATGGAGGTAGGGGGGTTTTTAGAGAGGGAGAAGAGGAAGTTAGACGACCGTAGTCCGGCCATGAAAGCTGTAAGGATGACCTTATCGTTGTTTTCTGCCACCTGCAAGGCTTCGGTGTTGAAGCGGGTAACGAAACTGCGCAGGGACTCCCCCTCAGTCTGGCGGATGTTGAGGAGTTGGGTTGCCGGACGGCGTTGGTGCTGGGCTCCAATAAAATGACTGAGGAAAGAGTCACTGAGATACTGGAAAGTGGAGACGGAGTCTGCTGGTAACTGGCTGAACCACAGCCGAGCTGACCCCTTCAGTGTCACGGGGAAAGCTTGACACATGATCTCGTCAGGAAATGCATGGAGGATCATGAGGCTTCTATAGGTCTCAAGATGGTCGACTGGGTCCGTCGTTCCGTCAAAAGAGTCGATGGTGGGCATTTTGAACTTGGGGGGTAGTGGTTTATCCCGGATGGAGGCAACAAATGGTGAATTCGCTGTGGTAGAGGGTTTATGCTGGATGTTCTGCATGACCCCTTGGAGTTGGAGCTTCATGGCTCGGAGTTCGGCATCCCAGAGAGGGATGTTATCACCTCCGGAAGGCAGCGACAGTTGGACCCTACTGGCTTCCCCTTCAGGGGCTGGTGCCAGGAGCGATGGATGCGGGGGCCGGGGTGGTGGATTCATATTAGGAGGAGGAGGTTGCAAGCCTTCCAAGTGGGTGGATAGGGCTGCGAGATAGTATGGCTCGGGGCTCGTTCTTGGTTGGGTGGAATATCGGGAGGTGGGGGAGGGGGTATAGGAAGGTTCCTTTGGAGCAGGGCATTTATCAGGGCTTGGTTTTGCTCGGCCATGCGGTTAATGCTGTTGGTAAGCTCGATGAAATACTATGGTGGGTTGTTTAGATTGGGGAGGTCGGCTTGATGGTCGGCAGCATTTTGGTGAGAAGCCATGGATCTAGTCGTGACTATACACTTTGATGGGTAGGAGGAAAGGATTATTGGAACAGGGTCTCCAGCGACAATGAGCACAACTGGCGCACGGAGCACAGCGTTCCCACAGACGGCACCAACTGATGATACAATTATGATATAACGGGTTCCAGGTGGGATGGATTGGACTAGTCCACGCTTCTCCAACCGGTATCTGAATCGTTAAGCTCCTGGTGAACCTGCACACGAGTTCAACGGGAAACGGGGGGTCCCCCAGCGAACCCTCCGATGAGCAAGTTAGAGAGAAAAGTAGGGTGTAGAGATGAATTAGAGATAGAAAGCTTACCCTTCTTCTTGTCTCCAACGTCTGCTTATATCCTTTAGTAATTATTTCGTTGTCCCGTCCTATCTGTCACCTTGGCCCCAGGACTATGCTGTAGCTTACCTTGTTCAGGGTGAGGGCATGCCGTCCCGACGGAGACGTGTTGTCGTAATAAATGCTGTAAGAGGCTGCATTAATGGCGATGTGCAGTGGCAATAACTTTGCAGATCTTTGTCTACTGATGTGGCTTGCCCTTTACATGCCACGTGTCTGAATATCATTGGTCCTTCATGCCATGTTGATTTTCGGATGTGCTAGGCCTTATCAGTTGGGTTATGTCTTGGGCCCTAAGTGGTAGGCTTGGGTTGTTCATAGTGGGTTATGGCCTTTCTAAGCCTAACCACGTTATTAATATTTTTTGTATTTTGATTTTTGTGTCATTTTGATCTATATAATTTCAATTGACTCGATTTTAACGCTAAATTTATGATTTTGTCTTAATTTAATTTAATTACTTACAATTGTTAGCATTTTTTGATAAAAAAAATATGTATATAAGTGACATATGTTATTCTTTTAGAGATAAAATTATGAACTTTTCAATTCAGTGACTTAACCTCTACTAATTCAGTGATAATTTTTCGTCAAAAAGAGTAATGGTGTTATCAATTAGACCAAATTGACACAAAATCTAAAATTAAGGATCAAAATTGAGTTAATTGAAAGTGTAGAGACCAAAATAATATAAGATGCAACATGTAAGAGCTACTAGTGTAATTTGTCCTAATTTTTTTCCGTCAAAATATTGGAATCTGATTTAAAGTATAATTGAAGTTGGATGCTACACAATATTTTGGAGGTGTAAGCTAGTACACAATGAAAATGTGATAAATAATAGAAAAGAGATAGGATGAGAGGAACAATTATTTTTCGGTGGTGCTACATAGTGTACTAATTGGTACATATAGTATTATTCAGTAGTTTTTGATCTGTAAAGAAATAGACTTTATTGATGAAATAAACCTACAGCTTATGAAGATTACATCAATAAACGGGGAGGAAGTGCAAAGAGCATCATAGAAGAGCTACACAATCCCAAGTAAATGGGCACCGAATAGCTTATCCAATCATTTGCTAGCACACTCTTCAAGGTTTGTGAGAAATCAACACAAACAACAAGAGGAAAGATCAAAACAGAGCAGCAGAGGTAGACCACAGCAAGACACAGCCAAGAAATTACCCTGCGACTGCACAACAGAGCAAAACACTCAATCTAGCAAACCCCACTTATCTTCTGTGCTCAATGCTACTTCTAACCGGCTGAATTTGATGCACAAAGTCATTAACAGAGTAGAACCTCCCAATTGAGTGGGTTTTTAGTAAAGACCTACCCTGAACAATTGGGAGATTAAATAAAAGAAAAATGAGTTTTTTTTTTTTTTTTTTTTTTTTGTGCTCAAATAGTTGAATAAAGAGTCAACAAAAATATGATCTTGAGGTAAATCTCTTCTACCAGAACAGTAGAAGAAAGGAACATCGATTCTATATATAAGGGAAATAGTACAACAGAGAACTACAATCAAGCTGAAATGATTACAACTAAAGACAACAGAGACCATCACAAAATCATAGAAATTAAGACACTGAAAAGCTCATATGACATAACACACAATGAGAAACAACAATTTTTTCAAAACACCTAAAACAATAGCTTCTACAAGATATCGCAGCACAATGGTAGTATGAGTAACTTGAAAGTAACTCAAACTAACTCAGACAATCCCTGCAAACATTCGCAAGGGTTACAAAAAACCCTTTTGCTTCGTAAGCTGACTCGATTTCATCCATTGATTCTTCAGATGTATCTTTCTCTAGCTTTTTTATTTCGCCCAAGTGCACAAGTAGAAGCCAGACATGAGTGACAAATTGCCCACCACTTCTAAGCTCTTGAGCATGATGCTTCAATAGGCAACGACTCGCAGCATAACATAACATCTCCACCCACACATTGCTCATAATATTCCACTTGTTCTCTTTCTCCATCAAACCACAAACCAGTTTTTGGATCTTGTTCATTGTCAAATTGTTGGTGCTCCATTCTTTCTCAAGGAATAGCTTATAAGGTTTGACAGTAGATGATCCAGAATCTCTTTCATCGAAAAACTTTTTCACATCAGTATAGGCCTCATCAAATGTGTCAATATCATCACAGATGGGTAGACTAGGACATATGAGAAGCAGATGCATCATGTAATATGATAATATTTTAGTTGTTTCCACTTCATCTGTGACAAACTTAGGATCTTCCAATTCTAAATGATAGCAAACGTCCGTAGCAACATGCCATATGACAATACTTTCATCAAATTCTAGCTCGATAATCCACTTAAATGCATCCAGATGTCCATAATTTGTAAGGGTCCACTCACCTATTTTTCTGTTTGAAGCCTCAGAAGTCTCAGCTTTGGGAACATTCCTCTTCAGCTTGTTGCGAAGCTGATTGATGATTAGTTCTTTCAAACTAGGTTGGATTGGACTCAATGGCAGGCTGAAGTTCGTCAACACGATTTCCCTGTCCCACACAGTTTCTACAACATTATAGAACATTTTGTGCTTATTTTTGGTGCAATAGTTTAGTAAACTAAATTGTCCCATAAGCTCAGACCACCGTTTGCTTTTAGAGAAGACAAATTCATGTAGATGAAAAACTGGCATGACCAGCTTACTCGGGTAATACTTAAATGCCCAAACAATTGCCCAATCTGAACAAAGTTGCGCAAGAACTCCAGCTATCTCTAAAACAAGGGCTCCTACAATCAAACCTATGGTAATTGGAATATCACCTTTTAAAAACTCACCAGGCTTTTTAAAGAAGTAAAATGCCACCAGAACAAAAGCTATGCAAGAGAAACTAATCAATCTAAGAATGCTTCCATAGAATGTAAAAACCGTGCCTACCTTGCTGAAGAGGATGTCATACATCAATCCCAACTCAATCTCAATCAATTTGAAAGTATTGTGAGTAGTACCCCTTTCAAGCACCCATTCACGGAATTCACTAATCAATTTGTCTCTAGGTTTGTTATTCGCATTACTGGGAATAAAGGTCTGGAAATAGGAATAGGCTTGGAGCACTAATTTCACGTTAGGCCAGTGTTCGTGTGCAATACTATTTCTAATTTTGGATTCATCTAACTCAACAAAACCCTCATACTTTTGCTTAGATCCTGACTTGATTACCCACACTCTCTCTCCATACTTGATAAGTCCAGAAAAAAACATCAACAGAGCCAGAATAGACAACTTATTATCACGAATATTCCAGGTTACAATCATGATAACACTTGTTCTTACACCTTGTGTAAGTAGTCCTACAAGTTGTTTCAACCACATGCTGGTTTCTTCCAAGCGTAGGATAGTTAGGGTATCTGGACCTCCAAGAAAGAAAAAGATTATTGTTGCCCATAAACCTCTCAACAGATTTGTTGAATTAATATCAGAGGCGTCAGCATTGAGCTTGGAGTCCTTTCCAAGAGCAATTGTTGCCAGCAACTCAGCGAGCAAGTATAATAACCAAACACCCACATCATTCATCAGCCCTGCTGTACTCTTTCGACGGCGTTGTCCGAAAATATGAAGGTATAATTGAGTAAAGAGGATACATATAGCTAGAACCCTCAAGTCCCAAACATCCCAGATTTTCCTCAAGGCTTCACGAGTATTCCTATGGATTATCTTACAGATCCTGATGCACGGCATGATTCTCTCTTCTGTGATGCACATGTAGATGAAAAAAAAAAAAAAACAGGGAAAAAATTAAACACTTACAATCCTACTAACATGGGAACCAAATGCAAGAGAGAGCCCCCACAATTACACCATGTCGGTAACCGAGGAGAGAAGAGAAAAGAAATGATTATGTAAGTTATGAGAGAAAATAAATTATTGTGATTTCTCTCATATTTGTTTGAATGAATAGGAGAAAAAAGAAGAGAAAAGATATTGATTTATTATCTTATTTAGTTAAGCTATATAAAAGAATTGAAATGAAATGATATCATGTTCTATTGCTAAATTAACCTTTTATAGATGCTAGTCTTTTTATTTCTTCTTTATCTAAAAGAATAGTTTTCGTATTATAACAGAATAATATTTTGTTATTTCTTTTCTCTTCTAATCTCTCTATTTTTGATGATATTCAAAATGGTAATGGGAGTTAGGAGAGAAATGGATCTATGCTCTCCATTTCTTACCATTTTACTCAATACTTATCTAAACAGGTGATACAGACTAAGAAAAATACATTTATTTTATTTTCTTTCCGAATTGCCCAATCCAAATTGGCTTTACATCTTTTGCATTCGATGCATATTTTTGTGTTAGTAGCAACACTAAACAAAAATGGAACAGTGGTGCCGTTTGGTAACACTTACGTTTTCAGTTTTCTGTTTATATTTACAAAAATTTTAAAAACTCAAATAAAAACTTGTTTGGTAAAATTTTTGATTTATAAATTAGTGGTATCAGTTTATAAATTTGGCTATAAAATGAAAACACAAAAAATGTGTTTCCGTTTTGAGTTTTCAGTTTTTTTTTTTTTTTACCACCCAACATTAGCCACCACCCGCCACCATTTTCCACCACCGTCTTCTGCCACCACCACCCACCACCCACCCCTAACCACCACCTGCCACCACCACTCACCACCCACCACCCACTTGCCACCCACTCACCACCACCACCCACCCCCTCGCCACCACCCACCACCCACCTGCCATCCATCTGCCACCACCCACCACCTGCCACTACCATCCACCGCCCGCCACCACCACCCGCCGCCTACTTGCCACTACCTCTCACCACCCACCTGCTACCACCATCCACCACCTGCCACCACCAGCCACTTGTCACCCACCCATCACCACCACCCACCACCCACCCGCCACCCACACCAACCACCCACTACCCACCGCCACTACCACCACCACCACCACCCCCCACCCACTCTCTACCACCTACCACTCGCCACCGTCACCCACCCACCCGCTTCCATCTACCATCATCCGCCACCCACCTGCCACCACCACCCACCACCCGCCACCGTCACCCACCCCACCCACCATCACCACCCATCACACACCCACCACCACTCGCCATCCGCCACCCACCTCCCACCAGTATCCACCACCCGCCGCTACCACCACCACCACCACCCACTCGCTACCACCCACCACCCGCCATCGTCACCCACTTACCCATCACCACCACAACCACCCACTCGCCACCACCCACCACCACCCGCCATCAGCCACCCACTTGCCACCACCACCCGGCACCACCACCAGCACCACCACCCACTCGCTACCACCCGCCACCGTCACCCACCCACCCACCCACCACCACCATCCACCCACCCACCACCACCAACTACCCACCACCCACCACCCACCATTACCACTTTCCACCACCGTCTTCCGCCGCCACTTGCCATTTCTCACTCTTTTTTATATTTTTAAAATTTTTTAAACATTTTGTCAATTATCAAACGCGTTTGTAATTTATGTTTTTCTAAAAATAAACAAAAAATAAACAAAAATCAGTTTATAAAATTTTTGTAAATATAAACTGAAAACGTAAACGTTACCAAACACACCCTCAAGCAGTCATGATTCCGTGTTTCATAAAAATGTGAAAACTTTTCATTAGATTTCATAATAAGCAAGGACATAATAAGCATAGAAAGGAGTCTCTCTATCTCTTCCTCGGTATGTAAAAGAGTAATTTCCAATTCTATTACTGGGTGCATGGAAAAGAGTCCCTCTATCTCTTCCTCTGTAAGTATGTAAAACAGTAATTTGCTATTCTATTACTGGGTTCGATGCACATAACAAAATCAATAATAATCCTAAATATGATGTTAGCACACAAAAATTAGAGTGATAATAGAAAATGAGTGCAAGATTGTGGAAAGGTAAGGAAACAAAAAACACTATTCCAACAATAATGTTATAATAATGCTCAATTCTATTTTATTGAAGGGTAAGGAAATTGAGAGAAAATAACTTTTCAACTTACCAGTTATGTGAATGCAATCAACGAGTGCTCTTCAGAAGTAGTTGCTGATGTGGAGAGTACCGAGAGTTTTGTCCTTGAAAATCACTAAAAACTTTCACACGTAATGACTTGAGAGAGAGAGAGAGAAAGAGAGAGAGAGAGAGTGAGTGAGAGAGAGAATGAACAAGTGTCATTAATTTATAGGAGTGGATACCGAGAGCTTAGATGAAGATTTGTTCCACTGTTATATGAATAAGATAATAAATAAATAAAAAACAGTTCAAAAGAGTAAAAGTTTGAAAGATACTTTACTTGCTTATAGCATATCATATATGCTTTGATTGTGAGTATGAGAGAGTGTTTGAACAACTTTCATTTGAAGATTCATTCTATTTTATTTTGTTATTATAAATTATAAATATACTCTTTGAAATTTATTTTAAATATTTTTTATGATTTTGAAATTATATCTTACCTTTTAAAATTTTTTGTTGCTTAACAAATAACTCATTTTATTAATTAATCATTAAATCGATTAATAGATTTTAATGATATCAGTAATATATTTCAATTAATAGTTTTGATAATTTTTCTTATTGTATAAAAGCACAATTATGAATTTTATTCTTTCTGTTAACTTTATTAAATGAAAAATTCTGAAAACAAAGTTTACAATTTCTACAATCACAAAGAGCCATCCATATTTTAATTATTTTTTTTTAATCTTGAAGAAAAAATCTTTATTGCAAAATCAAAAAAAAAAAAAAAAAAAAAAACGAATTAATTCAGTACAGTGATATAACAAAATCTAAAAAAGTGATAAATAACTTCCATAAAATGAAGGATCTAAACAATTTTAAAATGTGTATCACACTTCATTATTATTCTATTATATGAAATCCCTTTTTCTAGTTTTTTTTTTTTTTTTTTTCCCTCTTCTTGGTTCCACATTATATACCTGTAGACTACTCATCTCCAATTGTTGCTCAAAAAATCTTTTGACCTATCGCCACTTTGAAGATTCAATATAATTAATTTCACTTCCTTTAAATCATCTATTTGTACTAATGGTGATTTTGTTAAATAGAGACATAACCTTACAGTTGTAGATTTATTTATTTATTTATTTTTTTATAGAACTAGATTGCTAAGATCTAGTAAAAACGAAAAAGAAAAAACAGAGCATTGAAAAAACACGAGGTTATAGAGGCTTTTCAACAGCCCTGCAATCCATTATGAAAAATGTTATGGATCCCAAATTTTTTACCACATTTTTCATATAGTTGTGAAACTCACACAAATCACATACCCACACAATGTAAGAGATTTAATAGAAAATTTGATAATTTATTTGAGATTCTTAACTGTTGGTGATAATTACAAATAAAATACCAGAAAATATAAAAAATAAAGTTACAATAATTATTGAAAGGGCTAAGGTGCAGGAAATTCGCTCTCTTTAAGGAGATTCAAGCCCTCTGCAGTTAAACAAAGCCTCACACCGGTGCAGCAAAAAAAACCTTGACTTGTCCCCCCAGGATACAATAACCCGACTAAGTCGTATGGTTAACCAATACTGCATAATTGGTTGAACCCAAAACTTTATCACACACACCCTTTTTATTTGCCTGATAATCTCACACTAGACATAACAAAGGAACAAAACTTCTAAGGAACAAAAACTTCTTCTCTAGTGTCTATTTAAGATATGACATATGTTCAAAATATATAGAAAAGAAAACTTAATAAGCAATGTTCTTGGTGGATAAGATAACAAGAGACTTGACCAAAACCTTGGAATGGATAGGAATGAGAAGACTTGAAGAAGACTTAGATGGATAAGTCTAGTAAAGACTTGGAGAAGACTTGGATAGATAAGGCTAGCAAAGACTAATCAATGACTTATCTTGGAGCTCGGAAGATCATTATAATATTAAAATACCTGCTAACATCCCCCACTTATTTTAATATTATAGGTAATAAAAACTGAGATTATTAGGAAAATAAGGATATTATGCATGGTAGGTGTGCTCTGCATTGAACCTCCATTAGTGAAACAATAATATCTACTCCAGAGCCAATAGTATGTTCAGCATTGAACTATAACTACTTAAGGGAAATAAATAATTATTGCACACACATAATATTCCAGGTGTTCACAAAAGCTTTAAAAGCTAGCACATTACGGCCTTGTGCGATCCCAGGATTCATGAGTGTGTTTGAGAATTAGCCCAAATCTCATAGGTAGCGGCCCCATTACCACACTCACATAGGTGAATTCTGTCAAGGGTGCTCCAGTAACTATGACACCCCACTCAATAAGAGCTACAGAAATTCATTAAGAGTTTTTTAATAACTCAACCTCTACAACGTTACAGGATAAATGCACTTACATCATAGGGATGGGTAAAAAGTAATTTCGTGCATTTCTCACGGCCATCATATGATCGTTTTTCTCATTGAACCCAGTTACAGGATCTCTGGTCCCTAGGTTGAGTATCCTCATATATGGCTCCTGCTATATTCAATGGGCTTCAACCCCAACCCCTTCGATGTATTTCAGACTCTATCTCTTGCTAAGGCCTTAGTTAATGGATCTGCAAGATTATCACTAGATTTAATATAATCTACATTTATGATGCCATTATTCATATAAGATCTCACAGTACTGTGTTTTCTTTTGATAGGTCTGGATTTACCGTTATAATAATGGTTATTAACTTGACCAATTGTTGCGGTGCTATCACAATGAATCAATATAGGTGGAATCGGGTTTTCCCAGCAAGAGATTTCATTTAACAAATCTCTCAACCAATTTGCTTCTTCACTGGCTGTAGCTAAAGCAATAAGCTCAGCCTCTATTGTTGAATTAGCAATAATGGTTTGTTTTTTTGATTTCCAACTTATAGCACCACCGCCCAATGTAAATAAGTAACCAGTGGTTGATAATGAATCACCTGACAAGGCATTCCAATCGACATCACTGTAACCTTCAAGTACTGTAGGAAACTTATTATAAAACAAGCCATATTTTATGGTACCAGATAAATATTTCATAATACGCTCAATGGCTAGCCAGTGATCACTGCCAGGCTTGCTAGTAAACCTGCTAAGTACTCCAACTGCATATGCAATGTCAGGTCTAGTACAGTCAGTCGTATAACGCAAGCTACCAATCATACTAGCATATTCCTTTTGATTAATTACATCCTCATCATTTTCAATAGGAAATAAACGCACATGAGGATCAAAAGGAGTAAGAACATGCTTGCAGTTATAAAAATTGTATTTTCTCAAAATTTTCTCAGCATAATGCGACTGATCAAGAAATATACTATCACAGGTTTTGGTAATTTTCATTTCCAAAATATAATTAGCCTCACCAAGATCTTTCATATCAAAATGACTACTAAGCATATTTTTAGTTTCCACGATGATATGCAAATTGGAGCCAAATATAAGTAAATCATCCACATAGAGGCTAATAATGACATGTGAATTCTCTTCAGATTTATAGTAAATGCATTTATCACATTCATTCGTTTTATAGCCATTCTCAATCATGCAGGAATCAAATTTCTCATGCCACTGTTTAGGGGCCTGTTTTAAGCCACATAGGGATTTAACTAGCTTACACACTTTGCTTTCTTGACCAGGTTCCACAAAACCCTCAGGTTGATCCATATAGATTTCTTCACCCAGGTCTCCATTTAAAAAGGTTGTTTTAACATCCATTTGATGAATTTTTAGATCATGAATTGCAGCCACTGCAATTAATAATCTAATGGATGTAACTCTAGTAACCGAAGAAAATGTATCAAAAAAGTCAAGATCTACTTGTTGTTTAAAACCTTTTGCAACAAGCCTTGCTTTATATTTATCAATAGTTCCATCCGGTTTAAGTTTTTTTCTCAAAACCCATTTACAGCCAATAGTTTTACAACCTGATGGTAAATCTACTAATACCCAAGTTTTGTTGGATAATAATGATTCCATCTCATCATTTACAGCCTCGTTCCAAAAAACTGAGTTAGGAGATGCCAAAACTTCTTGTAAAGTTAATGGAGTTTCCTCCACATTAAAAACATGATAATCAGAGCCACAATCTTTTTCTAATCTGGCTCTTTTACTCCTTCTTGGTTCAAAAACAACAGTATCTTGGTTTTGTAAAAGAGGAGTAGAGGAGCCAGTTTCAGATAAAATATTTTTTTGATAATTTTGACCCCCACCATTTTTAGATCTAAAAGGAAATTTTTTTTCATGAAAAATTGCATCACCTGATTCAAAAATTATTTTGTTTTTAATATCAAAAAATCTATAGGCTGTACTATTTGTTGCATATCCAAGAAAAGCACAAGTGGCAGCTTTCACACCTAATTTAGGTCTTTTAGGGTCCACAAGTCTAACAAAAGTTAGACAACCCCAAACCCTCAAATATCTCAAATCTGGCTTATGCCCTTTCCACAACTCAAAAGGTGTAACTTTTGTTTTTTTATGTGGCACTCTGTTCATGACTTAACATGCAGTTAAAATTGCTTCTCCCCACAAATTTGAAGGAGCACCTGCTTCAATTAGCATAACATTTGTTAAATCAGTTAAAGTTCTATTTTTCCTTTCTGCTACACCATTAGATGCAGGTGAATATGGTGTAGTAGTTTCATGAATTATTCCCAAAGACTGAGCAAACGAGTTGAATCCAAAATATTCATACTCCCGGCCTCTATTACTTCTATACCTTTTAATCTTTTTACCAAATTGATTTTCAACTTCAAGAAGGAATTCTTCAAATTTTTCAAAAGCATCACTTTTATTTTTCAACAAGTATACATAAGTGTATTTTGAAAAATCATCAATAAAAGTGATAAAATATCTATTTCTACCACGTGTTAAAATTCCTTCAAATTCACATAAATCAGTGTGAATTAATCCTAACAATTCAGTATTTCTCACCACACTTTTATGAGGCCTTTTAGTTATTTTTGCTTGACTGCAAACTTCATATTTCTCAAACTTATTTGTTAGTCTGGGAATTAATCCTAAACTACTCATGACTCCCACATATCGGCTATTAATATGACATAGACGAGCATGCCAAAAATTCATAGAAGACAGCATGTAAACAGAAACATGTGTTTTCTTATTCTCAACATTTAATTTAAACATTCTATCACAGGCATACCCTTTCCCCACAAATATGCCTTGTTTAGTGATTACATATTAGTCAGATTCAATAGTCTGCTTGAAACCAATTTTGTTGAGCAAATAACTCGACATCAAATTTTTTCTCATGGACGGTGTGTACAACACATCTTTTAAAACAAGCACACGTCCAGAGATAAAATTCAGCTCAACATCCCCACATCTGAGCACCTTGGTTAAACTGGAGTCACCAAGCATAACAGCCCTCTCCTCATTAAAAGGAGTGAAATCTTTGAACCAATCTTTATCATAGCAGACATGCCTATTGGTACCAGAGTCTGCCTATCACCCTTCCACAGATTGAACCATAAAAATATCTGTGATCATAGCCACAAATGGTTCCTCGGTAACATTAGCCTGTGGTCGAGACTGTTGTTTCCGAAATTTGCAAGTTCGAGCAATATGCCCACTTTTTCCACACACAAAACATGTCACGTTTGTCAAATCTTGTGAAAGGGGTTCTTGGTTCCATTTCTTTTGCATCGGATAATTTTTATTTTGTGGCTTTCCAGTATTTTTTCAAATTTTCTTAACTGGCTTCAAGTGACTATTTTTATGAAATCGACCTTTAGGTAAAGTATTTCCAGAAGTTAAATTTACCTTAGCAGTGGAATGCTCTTGTGTCATAAGCGCATCTTGTCCTCGTGCTTCCTCCTCCACCCGAATCCGTGTGATTAGAGTCTCCAAGGATGTCTTTTTTTGCTTGTGACGCATCGACTTTTGGAACTCCCTCCAAGATGATGGAAGTTTGTCAACAATACTTGCTACAACAAGATTGTCTCCAATTTTGATGCCTTCAGATCTAACTTCAGTTATTAACATCTGAAAATCTTGAACTTGCTTCACCACTGATTTTCCATCTATCATTTGATAGCGGAAAAAATGGCTTGCAGCATTTTTTTTAGCACCTGCCTCTTCAGTGTCATATTTGTTCTGCAAGGCTTTCCAAATTTTCTTAACAATGGTGTAAGTAGTATCATAATAATCATAAAATTGATCTGAAAGATAATTCAAAAGATAGTATCGACATTTATACTTATCTGTGTTGTATTTCTCGATTTTTTCAAGATGAGCAGCATACTTCTCGTCGATCATCTCTTCAGTGGGGACTTTGTTCGGATTTTTCTCGGTCAGGATATAAGCCACCTTGAGGAGACTGAGGTAGAAAAGCACCTTGTCTTTCTATCTCTTGAAATAGGCTCCCTTAAACCGGAAGGGCTTGTTGAGATCGCCGGTATTCTCGTTGGGTTTCTCCAGTACTGGTTCTATGGCTTTTTGCTATTTGAATCTCCTTAAAATTGTTGGTGATAATTACAAATAAAACACTAGAAAATACAAAAAATAAAGTTACAATAATTATTGAAAGGGCTGAGGCGCAGGAAATTCACTCTCTTTAAGGAGATTCAAGCCCTCTGCGGTTAGGCAAAGCCTCACACCGGTGCAGCAGAAAAAACCTTGACTTGTCCCCCCCAAGATACAATAGCCCGACTAAGTTATATGGTTAACCAATACTGCACAATTGGTTGAACCCAAAACTTTATCACACACACCCTTTTTATTTGCCTGATAATCTTACACTAGACATAACAAAGGAACAAAACTTCTAAGGAACACAAACTTCTTCTCTCGTGTCTATTTAAGATATGACATATGTTCAAAATACATAGAAAAGAAAACTTAATAAGCAAGGTTCTTGGTGGATAAGATAACAAGAGACTTGACCAAGACCTTGGAATGGATAGGAATGAGAAGACTTGAAGAAGACTTAGATGGATAAGTCTAGTAAAGACTTGGAGAAGACTTGGATAGATAAGGCTAGCAAAGACTTGGATGGATAAGGCTAGCAAATCAATGACTTATCTTGGAGCTCGGAAGATCATTATAATATTAAAATACATGCTAACATCATAACTGATCCTTTCTATTTGTTCCAAGCATTACACAGTTCATTGCATGTCTACCAGATCGGTGGTTATTTGTTGCTTCCTCTTCTACACCACTGTGTCGTCAGCCGCGGTTATGTTGTGTTTGGGTGGAGGTTTTGGGAAGGAATTTGGAAAGGAAAAGAGAAAAGGTGTGTGAAATTAAGTGAAATTTAGGTATACTTTATTCATATTTCACTTACCTTTTCCATTTCTCCTTCTAAATCCCTCATCAAATTCCGAGACCATAACATAATTCCTCTTCTCAAGAATCAATCCTATGGTGCAAGCCTAAAGTTTTAGTTCTATGCAAGATGACGTGGCATCATCTAAATAATGGGACAGAAGATTGGTACAGCAAATTGAGACAGGTGATCTCAAGCCGAATGGCATCAAAAATGGATTTCCAGGCCCCACCCGCGGACAAATGAAGGCAACGAGGATGAGTTAATTTTATAATTTTTAAAATGGAAATATTAATAAAAATTATAAATAATATAATATATTGTATAAGAGTTAAAGATTTAATATGAAATATAAATGAGTAAAAAATGAATATTAAGTGTAATATTTTAGTATTTTAATTTTATTTTATTGAAAAAAATATAAATTATATATATATACATATAGATATATTTAATAAATGTAATCGAAATAAGAATGTGGTGGTGGAGCAAATCCCCTCCCTACCCAACTTGCTCATCAGGTAAGGAAAACCCGTGCCACACAGGGCTAAGGATACTGACGGGGAAAAAATTTGCATCCCTAGATGGCAGCATAAATCTGCAAAAGGAAAACAAGAAAAAATTGAGGATTTTGAAACACATATATGGGTTATGTATATTATCTAGTCGTGTTTGTATTCTGTCAACTCTACAAAGTCCCACACTCATGGATGGACTAAAGGGGTTGAGGCTGACTGGGGCAATTTTTACCCCAAAATTTTTAACTTTACTTAAATATAGTAATAGTAGCCATGAATTTTTTTAAATTATGTAGGTTTATCCCCTACATATTTTTGAGAAATTTAATACTCATCTCTCTTAACAGTTTAAGTTTCAATCTTTATTACTCTCTAGTCATAAAGTGTATTTTTTTCCCACTCTCTTTGTGTATACACACACACACATATATTCTTCTGTTTCTTTATTTTGGTTCTTTCTTGATTTTCCCTTTTTTTTTTCTTTTCATTCGATTTTTCCTTTTCTTGTATTTTTGGTTCTCTATCAACTCGATCTCTATTTTTGAATTCTTTTTCCTCTCTCTATATACGTTTCAAAACTTATTCTCCTACTTCATTTCTTTCTCTTTTTCTTGTTTCTCTATTCCGGATCTCTCCTTTTTCTTATTCTTCTTCTTCTTCACTCTCCTTCAACAATTGCATTTGAAATTTTAATTCGATACTATGAAATTGACATCTTTAAACATCTAGAATTTTGAAAGTTGTTAACAATTTTTAAGTTGGGCCAATTGTTGATAAAACTAAAATGTAAGATGATTTTTTTACGAGTTGTTTGGTCACATATCCTAGTTTATTTTGATTATATTTTTTAATTATACACTTTTAATAAAAATATCTAATGAAATAATATTATGATGTATTTTACAATTTGTATTGATAAAAATTAAAATTGTATTTCTTGTCCCCAAGATTAAAGTCATGCTTACCTCCGTTTATGCCTCATTCCAACAAGTAATCAAAACATCCCAATATATATAGGGAAAATCTACTCTTAATAACATTTCATCACACACTTATCGAAGTTTGCCATTCCTTTATACCTGGTAGAACACCCTTGTTTTTCACCAAATTTCTAATCTTATTAACGCTCCTTTTGTTTGGACAGAAAATATTTTCTAGAAAATATTTTTCATATTTTCTGTTGTTTGGTATGATGGAAAACGAAAGTCAATAGAAAACATTTTTCATGGTCAATGAAAAGCAAGTTTATTTAGACGGAAAATGTTTTTTACTTTTAAAAAGCGAAGAACGTTTTATAGAATAAAATTTTACCAATGTTATCACACCACCACCACTACTCTCACCTCCACCACGACACCACCATCACTGCCGCCATCGCTCCACCACCATGCTACTACCTTCATTCTGCCACCACCGTCATTCCACCACCACCAAACACAGAAAAATGTTTTCTCTGAAAAGTATTTTCTGGAAAAGTTTTCCATTAGAAAATATTTTCCACCCAAACAAATAGTGCGTGAAATCTACTCTTAATACCAAAGAGAAGGAAAGCAAGCTTTCATGAAAATGATTGAATATCAAATCCTTTTCCTATTTAACCACAATGTTAGGAACATAAATATTAAAAAGTGTACAAGTAAAATTGGGGAGAATAATACCCTTTAACATGATGAAATTAGGGGTGAGCATGGTCCGGATTTGATCGGATTGGGGTCAAATCAGGACCAATCCATTATCTACGGTTCCTGAAAAATTGGAACCAATCCAATCCATTTAAATACGGATTGAATCGGTTTAGAACCACGGATTGACATAATTAAATAACAATATATATATAACAATTTAATTTCATAAAAACATAAACATAGCACTATATTAGTTCCTATATTAGTTCCACAATAATAAGAATGTATTTCTCTAATAGGGATACATTGTTCTAGAATTTAACAGCCATAAGAAAACTGGTTCCACCATAAGTATTTAAACCATTACAAATCAAAACTAAAAACTAACAAACAAAAGCTATAAAAGAAGATACTATGCAGGTTTAGGTTTGCGTTAAGGTTTTATATGGAATAAAAGAAAATACTATGAGAGAGGGTGTATAATAAAAATATAGACTATTTGTATACGGTTCGGATCTGTTCCAATCCGAAACCGTGGGTTCAATCCGAAACCAATCCGTGGACTACGAATTTTTAATTCTTCAATCCGAAATCGAACCACGGATTCAAAAAACCAATCCAAACCTACCGGATTGGACTGGACTGGATCGGATTACGAATTTCATGAATTTCTTGCTCAGTCCTAGATGAAATTCCTATTGCAGTGTGAAATTTCAGCAAGTTGTTAATATTGTGAAATTTCACACTTTTGAACTAAAAAAATGTTAACTTTTGCTTTCTTTTTCTTTTTTCCTTTTTCCTTTAGCATAATTTTACATTCAATAGAGCTCACTAAAATTATGTAAAAAGAAAAAGAAAAAATAGATTTTACATTTTTTTAGTCTAGAAATCATAGACTTTTAACAAATTTAAAAACATGAAATGAAGAAATTTAGTTTTTTTTTTGGGGGGGTGGGGGGAAGGGAGGGGTACATTTCAAAGTGTGAAATCTCACAATACTAGAAATTGAAATTCTAAAAAAAAAATTGAATTTTGAACAGAAAAATTACTTTTAAAAGTTATGAAATTTCACAATTTTTTTTAATTGAAAAATAGTATGAAGTTTAACAACTTCTTCTTCTTCTTCTTCTTAGTAATTAGATATTCAATAGAGATCCTTTCTCCCTGTATTGTTTCTTTTCAGTTTTGCTTTAGTTCTTTCTCAAGGGATTAGATTGGTGTCTTGCCTTCTATGCATTTTCTATTCATGCTTTGGATCGCATATTATTTTGCTTTTTGTTTGGGTGCCAACCTAGTTGGGATTCATCTCAAAGCTTTGATACACCCTCTCTCCTATTTGCATCTTTTGTTTTGTTGTTGTATCTCCGTTCGCTATTTTCCCACAGTTTGATACATTAATAAAACTTTCTTTTGCCGATCAAAAAAAAAAGAAAAAGAAAAAAGGGGCTAAATTTCAAGCTTTCCTGACTCTAGAAACTGTGAAATTTCACACTTCTAAAAAGAAATTTTACAAATTTATAAATTTAGACATATGGTGTTAATATTTTTTTGTTCATTTTATGTAATTTTATATTCAATTATAATCTTGCTTGATAGATCTTATTGAGTAGGTTTAGTGGGAAGCAGATTCTTTTGGAAGAGTTCTGTGAATTGATCATGGTAAGAATTGCAATATGGGTTAAAGCTCAATCAAAGGGGTGTCCATATTCAATCTAGGATTTCATTTGTAACTTGCAGCAAATCAGATATGCGTCTAAGTCTTGATGCTACTGAGTTGTGCATTGTTGGAGCGCTTGATTGGTTGTTGTTTTCTGTTGGTTTTTGGATCAGACTAGTCTTGCGAGGGGGAGTGTTGTACTAGATGGTCCTGCTGATCATATGGGTTGCAGCTGGAGAAGTTATAGGTGTATTGCTGGTTGGTCTTTGTGACCTATTTGTTTTATTTGTTTTGTTTTCTTCTGTGGTGTTGGTCTCTCACCAACCCTTTGGCCAGAGCTAGCAAATGATAGGGTGCTGCTCTTGGTGCCAACCTAGTTGGAATGAAAAGTAGCACTATGATGCTCGTTGCTCTTCGCCTTTGCTTTATTGATGTAATCCAATTGCTGATATCAATAAAGTTGTTTCCTTTTGCTGTTAAAAAAAAATTGAGTAGGTTACACAAATATAAATTCGAAAGCCACTATGTTATGGACTCGTCAACCACGTGCAATTGAATTTTCCTTACTATATTGAGAGTTATTCATAATTTTTTCGTGCTCAAACGAGTCTCTAAGCAAGTCCAACATTGGTTTAACTAGGAAAGTTAAATTTGCCCATAAATCGTCAATCATTAGCTCTGGTACCGCTTGTTGGGGAATTAAGAGAGCTTACAAATGTGCGACTACACTGTCCCAATCTATCAGAAAGAAACTCCATAATGTATAAGCATAACACTAATGGCTAACATATAGTATTTAGAATTCATACCTACTTAAAAAATTTGAGGAGGGTACGACCAAATAGATCACAGTTCATGTGACAAAGAAAAAGAGGAGTGAGGGATTGGAAAGAAAATATCAGAACTATAAAAATTTTGAGGAGGCTACGACCAAATAGATCATGGTTCATGTGCCAAAAAAAGAGAGGAATGACGGATTGGAAATAAAATATCACAACCAAAAACCATGGTCCCTTACCATTTTTTTAGTAGTGACCAACATCAACTCAATCTATGAGAAAGAAAACCCTTTCCAGTTTTGTAGTAGTGACCAATATCAACTCAATCTATCAGAAAAAAATTCTAGAGTCCACAAGTATAAAGACTATCGAGAAAAAATTCCAGAATCCACATGCATAAAACATTGTTCAAAACTCATACCTACTCAAAAATTAAATTTATAAGTGCATAATGCATCCATTATGCAATTAGATCACTTTATTTATTTTTTTATTCGAAAACACATGTTTTCACATAATGCTTTGGACGAATACCATAAGGAATAAAATAAAGTCTACCCATTTGTTTATGTTTATGATATCATACACTTTGATGTAGAGAGAATAATATCTTTCTAGTTTTTTTTTTTTTTCTTCTTCTTTTGTATAGGGCAAGAAGCATATTGAGCATAACTATTGGTGACTTTTTTATATGAAAACGAAAGGACGCTAAATAAAGAAATGGTTCTTTATCGGGAAATAGAAAAGACAAGTGAGTTATCCCCATTCACTTCATCCTTTGCTTACATAGGAGGGATGCTCATCTTTATCCGGGAAACTACCACTTTATTTTTAATATTGTTCCTTTTTGTCTAACACAGTTCACACATATTTCAGTATTGTTCCTTTCTGTCTAACACATTCCACACATATAACGTAAAGTAGTACTAGTGATGCAAATGCAAGTCAGAGAGAGAGAGAGAGAGAAGATGAAGTCTCATTAGCGAGTGTCATTTATGGCCCTGGCTCTGTTAAATAGGAAAGCTTTTGGTAGTTTGCACTTTATTATAAATTAGTGTAATTTTATTATATAATTTTATAATATTAATCATAATAAAATGAGTAATATTATCACAAATTAATGTAACAAAAAATATCATAACTAAGTCACAAACTTTTGCAACATCAATTACAAAATTTTAGATATTTTGTTATGTTAATTTGTGGCAATGTTGCACATTTTGTAGTTAATATTACGAAATTTTATGATAAAGTTATGCCAATTTGTGATAGGGTGCATATGGTATGCACTCCTAAGAGGGTGTTAAATGTGTGAAATATAAGTGTAATTTTATTTTTACACATCATTTAATCCCTATACATACACTACAAGAATTAACACTTTTGGCAACAAAAAAATTGGTCGCTAAAAGTCAATTTTTGGTCGGCAAAAGTTATCCGCGACCAATTTTTTTGGTCGCTACTTTGGTCGCCAATTGAGGGTCGGCAAAAGTAATTCGCGACCAAAATTGTAGTTGGTCGGCAAAAGTTGGATTTCGCGACTAAATTTTTGGTCGCTAAATATTTAATTACCGCGACTAATTTATTTTGTCGGCAAAACACTTTGGTCGCGAAAAGTGATATTTTCCCGACCATAAAGTTTGGTTGCCAATTATCACATTCAACGACCAAAAAGTTTGGTCGCCAATTGTGACATTCCGCGACCATAAATTTTGGTCGCCAATCGTGACATTCCGCGATCAAAAAATTTTAGTCGCCAATCGTGACATTCCGCGACCAAAAATTTTGGTCGTCAATTGTGACATTCCACGACCAAAAAAGGTTTTGGTCGCCATTTGTTACTTTTCGCGACCAAAACTTTTGGTCGGCAAAAGTGAGTTTCTACGACCAAGAGCTGTTTTGGTCGGCAATAGATGTATTTTTTGCGACCAAAACTCTTGGTCGGCAATTGTCATTTTTTGCGAAAAAAAATAATTTATTTGTCGCGACTAATAAATTGGTCGCCAAAGCAGGAAAACAATACACCTGTAATTCCTAATAATTTATTCAATCCATAATAAACCTATAATTTTAAACCATCATTCAAATTAACTGAATCATTAACATTCGACACAATACAATTATTCTAAGTTTTCATTCACAAGTCACATCCATCTAGCATAACAAATTGAAACATAACTATTTGTTATCCATGCGCAGCTATCAACAAATAAAACTACTAATATTTGTTATCCATACACATCCATCCAAAAATATTTAATCCTCCAACAACACAGCTTAATCCACTAAGTTGCCTTGATAGCCAATCAAAAAGATCCTTGCGCCCTTCCGTGCCAAGCTTCGCATCCATCAAAGCAGTAGTGATGTCAGACACCTAATAAAGAAACATAATTGGAAAATTTATCAGAGAAGCATGATAAATATATAAAATTATTTACAAAATCTGACAGTATACCCTGCAAGAAACAACTACCCAATATTAAAGTCAAATTTAAAGGACATAGAATACAAAGTTAGAAGGAAACTTAGGTTTAGAGCAAACAACCTTGCTAGACTTCTCAACTGCAAGTCCCATTGCAGATGCAACAGCACCAATAGTAGAGAGAGTTGCCATTCCTGATCTAGAATGCATATCAACGTCAGGGCGAGCAAAACTACTTGATCCTCTGCGGGCTGTAGCTTCAGCTGAGTGAGAAGCATCATTACCTCCTGAAAGACAAGGCATGAACCCAAATGTTCAATTCACAGCACATCCTATTTGGTTTGCTCAATCAAACAATGTCACAATACTCCAATTTGAAAAGTAATAAAAATACTTCAGCTTTCTTCAAACAGAAAGTTAATGCAATTTCAACAAATCACATAATTTCTGTCTACTGTTATTGTTCTGCTGATTAAAAATGTTGATTCCAATTCTAAACTAACTTTTGTAATTGCATGCTCTATAAAGAATAATAGAACAATATCATATCAATGGGGCATCTAAATGCCCTTTCAAATTTATTTATTTTTAATTCACTAAACATGTTACAAATACTTCAGCTAAACATGTTATTTATTTATTTTTAATTCACTAAACATGTTATAAAGAATTATAGAACATACTTCAGCTTTTTATTTATTTTGTGAACCCTGCTGATTTTCTGCTTGATCTTGCTAATGGTATGGAATTTATTTTCATCTTCTCAGTTATAATGTTAATTTTGTTAATTAAACTTCACTAAAATGTTCAAAAATGGAGAAAAAAAATTGTTTAGTAAAACGTTCCATAAAAGTTTTACTAAATTTGCTTAATGTTCAATAATTGTTTATCTGAACAAATCAATAATTCATTTACATTGAAGTTATTGAGTAGGGTTAAATAGATTAAAATGTGAAAACATTAAATGACGTTTCTAAATTGATAAAAAATTATCTGCTATAAGATATTTTTACATAGGCAGGGGTGCCAGACTATCATGGTAATTCCGGTCCGTAGTAATTACAAATGACTAAATCAGAAAAAATGGACTTAATGTTCTACTTTGTCTAGCTCGAGTTACTCGTGTTCTGGCACGTTGAAACCTTGTTCAAGTTTTGTTCGTTAAGTAAATAAGTCATATTTAAATATATTTTTGAGCTTGTTAAAGTTTTCAAATAAATTTGAACAATCAATTACTCGTTCAGTTCGTTAAAACAATAGAAAAATACTAAATTATTCGAGCTCGGTTCGACAAAAACTTGGTTGAGATTGGCTCAAAAGTTTAACGAACCAACTTTAAGCAATTAATTGTTCGGCTCGTTTGGTTCATTTATCACTCCTAGCTTTGTCAACCTTTATTTAAAAAAATAAAATATGTAGGACCTCCATCTTGAGCTTTGTTAATTTGGTCGATCTTATCGGGACAAAATCTACGGAGTGATCCCGGACCACATACTAATTTTCCTGATGGACTCTGTTTCAAATCTTGAACACAATTGACCTTCCCCACAAAATTGGGAATTTGAAATGGTTCGAAACCTCTATACTTAATAATGAAATTAAACTGTAGTTGGTCTTTTCAAATCACTTGACATTGCGGTCTAGCTTCTATATATACTTATAACTCTAGACATAAAAAAAATAAAAATATTTTTTTTTTTTTCAGAAAGTGAGGAGTATTTTGACTTTTAGTTTTTTTTCTATATTAATTTTGAACCTACAAAAAAATAAAAATAATAAAGTACACCAAATAGCCCCATTATGCTCATAGCCAAATTAACATGGGCCATCACAAAGATGAAAGTCAGTTAACTTGAAACCATAATTGATAATTTTGCAGATTTGTTGAAAAAAAAAAAAAAAAAGATTATAAATGAAGCAAACCATGTATTTAATTTGGGCTGGCATGAGATTCTTTGCCGTCCAAATTACAAGATCTGATTTTTAATTTAATTTTAAAAAATCCTATCATATTTTTACTATGAAACTGTTTTGGCTATATACAGGTGTGACTCCAGATGCAAAACAGGATGATCAACAAGAGTTCCATGGCAGAGCAGACCACCGTGATGATCAAAACTCTATCAAACAGCCCTTAATATCTTCCTCCAGGAAGAACCTGCACCCTGCCTTGAAGGACGAGATTCGTCGAAGCTGTGGGACCCCAGTTCGATCGTCAAGATCAAGTAAGCCAAAAACCCTGTCCATCTCTAGGCCAACAAAAAAAAAGCATATGTCCTTCTATCCCATCACTCACACTTACAAGATGATCCTGTCATCGAGCGCCTAACGAAAATGTGTCCCAAATGCTGTCCGCAAACTAAGCCTAGTAGGCTTTTTTATTTTATTTTATAGGAAGATTGAGTGGGTCCAGAACGCAGCCAAAAACCTTAGGCTCAAGCTATGCCCAACAAGTTTAGTATATACAAGCTCATGGTCCTGGCCGATGGGTGGGCCAACAAGCTAGTGGGCTTAGCCTAATGGTCAAAATTTATGGAAATTTTAATTTAATTTTTTCTCTAGTTTTCAATTTTTTTCTTATATTTTTAGTAATTTTTGACAAGCTCGCGGCTCCGCTAGACAAATTGGACTAGGCTTCAAACTCTAGGCTCAGGCCAAAGACCAACCTCAATCGGGGCAAATCAGGCCACCTTGGGTACTATGTTGGCCCTGGTAAAAAGTTCATCAGCCCAGTTTTAAGGACAAAGGATCTCGAACCATCACTCTCTATTTTCATATACCTAAGTGTTACATTAGTCATGAAATACCGATGTTGGGTATTGAGTCTGTGCATTAAATATGCAAGTATGCTTTTCTGGGTTTAAGCAGCCACTTGATAATTTACTAACCACAAAAGCATTGATGTGTTGTAGGCACTGAAAATCAATGGACAAACTGGTTGGTGGATGCAATTCAAGGTATTGCTGAGGAGGGGACTAAAAGAAAGAAAACACGAGTCCTATTCTGGTTTAAGAATTTTTCAAGTCATGACTGTCTCTATTCTTTCTGGCCTTTTATGGTGGCATTCTGATACATCGCACATTCAAGATCAGGTATTTTGAACCACACCTCTTCTGTGCATCTCTGGATCTCAAGCAGCGGCTTCATCAAACAAATTTAGTTGCATTTTTGTTTTCTCGTGTGTTTGGAAACAGAATTGTGAGGTTAATAAAACCCATCATTTTCATTTTTTGTGCAAAACCAGTTTTCTAGACTCTGAAAGCAATTTTTGGGTGTTTTCTTAGAAGGTAAGTTGCTTTCAAATTTTTTTTTTTTTTCCAGTAGTGGTCATTTACCCACTAGAATGTTTAGTAAATGGTTATTTCTTCAGGTTTCATAGGGTAAAATTTTTTGAACATTAGGTTCTAGTGTTCAACATGGTTGCTTCTACAAATGCAACTTAAGTTTCTGTTGTGTAGTGTCTTGTATTAATATTGTTCACTTGATTTTACTGTAAGGGGTCTTTTGCAGAGGTGGATGGCCAAAGCCATTAGGCGGAGGCCCAGAGCCATGAGAAAAAGTGAGGACAGCATTGTAGAGTGGTTAAGCTTATGAGGCTTAGAGCCCTGAGTGTTTTGATTTGTTTCACTTTACTGTTTTTGTGATCGAAACTCTCTTGATTTCTACACAATTGTTTTTAACAAAGCTTGAACATTCAACAGGTGGGACTTCTCTTCTTCTCTCAATCTTCTGGGGATTCTTCCCTCTCTTCAATGCCATATTCGCCTTCCCTCTCAATCTTCTGGGTATTGATAATAAGGGTTGGGATGTGTTTGCTTTGGCTGTTATGTTAGTTGGGTATAGGCTTTTGGCTTATGGTAGCATTGAGGTTGGGGCAACCTCACTGATTAGAGACAAATGTTAAGATGTTCCAAAAAATTTGATCAAAATGTCCCTGATAAAGAGTCTGATTTGACTTTTTTTAGTTGTAAAGTAGATTTATATTGTATGTTGACATGTTTTAGCAATTTTACTTGGAAGTAGTACTATACATGATTATTTGTGACCTCTTGAAGTTTTCACTATTTGGTCCAAATTTGCTGTGCTCAAGCAAAAACAAGAAAGTAAAAATCAAAGTGTGGGATAAAGAAAACATGGTACTCTGTTTTTGAAGGATCAACAGGAGTTATAGAAGAACAAAATACAAGGCTATTTTAGCAATTCCAATTATAGAGATGAAAGTAAGGCTTACTTGAACTGGCCCAGCTGCAATTAGAGATCCTGCAACAGCACCACCAAAAACTGTCCCATCAGGTTTGGCCAGCGAAACACTTAACATGCCTATTTGTGCGCCGTACACCTCCCACTTCATTAAGAGCAGGTGATCCAGTTAGAGTTAATAGCTCAAAACAGCCCTGCATGAAGGATGACAGGAGAAGTTAAACGTCAAAAAAGAAAAGAAAATTATTATTTGGATTCATAATGCATGAATGAAAAAACTGTTTCTTTTTCTTTGTATGACATCAAAGAGCTGAAATCCTATAATTCAAATGCAAAAACCGTGGAGGTTGCATATGCAATGCAATCAAATCTTTTGTGTGATTCCTTAGTTTCCAGCCCAGCATAGTTCACTTTAACCCCATGGTTTGGTCCATGTGCGCATAACCCCCTAACTAACCTTTTCATCTTTAAAATTCATATTTAAATACAATTCCGATGTACCATGTGATTGCTTGATTAGAGTGGGATCATAAACACCATGGGATTGTTTTACAACATTTTCGGATCCCTCATGTTTTTCATGGTCAAAGTCAAACTTTTCCTCTATTTATTTTTTACTTCTATTTTTGGAAATTTTTCTGGCAAAGGGATGGAGTCTCTATAGAAGCTACAAGAAACAAAATCCCAATAACTAGCAGAACAAAAAGAGAAGATATCTCAATCACAAGCAATAATATAATACCAATATTTCATCCTTTAAAAATCATGTCAGAAATAAATTAAAAATAGGAAGATGCAGAAAACAAAATAGTTAGTATCTGATCATGCCTCATATCTTAAAATACCGCTGCCAAAAGAACCAGCTTGGTGAATATCTACTATAGAAACAGGGCCAGTAGCAGCAAGAACACAGACGGCTCAAGGACCTCCCTGAGAAAATGACACTATTTTTTCGGCAATGTCCTACAAAATCAAAAAGTAATCATCTCTTGTACGCCCACCAATAGTAGCAACTTGACAAGAAATGGAGAACAGACAGACATTAAATACAAGACGATAAGGGAAACTTCTTTTCCATATCTAACGGTACCTCTCCTACTTTTATCTTTACCACATGAGGAGTGAAGTCACATCCAGTTGTGCCTACAGCAACTCCACCTTCACCAGAAAATTAGGGGCAAGAAAAAAATCTCAAGTATATGCAGCAAAGCTATTCAATTCTTGGAAAGAATGCATCAAATAAAGCATACCAATTCTGTTTCAGTTCGCTTTGTCAGAAAAAAAATGTTTAAGCAACAAAATAATGGACATCAACAGGGAGCATTCACATGGAAAAGTAATAAAAGTCGCCAATGAATGAAGTGCAACATCTCTACATGCATAATTATATATATATATCTACTGTATGTCCTTTTAGCGACATTCTAAACATCACTAGAGGTCCCACATTTTAGTAACAGATT
Organism: Camellia granthamiana; assembly: GCA_036172215.1. Lineage (NCBI taxonomy): Eukaryota > Viridiplantae > Streptophyta > Magnoliopsida > Ericales > Theaceae > Camellia > Camellia granthamiana. The sequence continues at coordinate 40,295,226 of CM069908.1, read as the reverse complement.
TTTGGTAACAGATTCTAAACATTATAAACAGATTTCTGTAACATATAAAATTTCACCATTGTCCATTGCATATAGATAAAACCAAAAGAAAAAACAAAACAAGAAGTTAAATGTTTTAAACCTGATCAGTCATGATCATCAAATGACCATATCTCAAAGTCTTCACACTGTCATACTGTTTTCCATGCTGAAGTCCAAGAATCTGCTTGATGCTCGTGATTTCAGCGTTCTCCATGATCTATTTATGGCTTGCTTCCCTCACATTAAGCAATGTACCTCTCAACGAGAACACACCATAATAATTTCGACCCACAACAGAAATTCCTGCCATCTGTATATACTCAAATCAGTTAAAAACTCTAAAACAAAACCAAGATCATGTCTTTTTCTTTTCAGTTTGTTAGTTTCATGTGAAATTGAAATTTAATTCAGTATCAAATTTAATTCATTGAGTCTGTGCATTAAATATGCAAGTATCATTGAGCACAGGATAAGGTATCTGATCCACCAACCATCACTGCACAAATCAATTCATATCACAGAACAACGTTATTATATCACTGCACAAATCAATTCATATCACAGAATTGATTAATTATTGACCAGTCATGAAAAAAAGGCACAGATGAGGCAGTGCATATATTTTGTGAGAGTTCCTAACACCTTAATGAAAATCAAAATCAAAGAGAGATGAGAGAAGAGAGAGGAGAATCAACCAAAAAAAGGGAGCTAGTATAAACAAAATTTCTTACATCAATAGCAGAATAAGTAGAGGTCCAACTTATCAACATTAGGTAAGTTCAGTCACCCTTATCTAAAACTTACAACAGCATATCCTATCAGAAAGGGCATTGCTTCATGTCTCAAACACTCTTCGAGTAACCATTTCTCGAAAACCCCACATTATCTGATCAAAATTGTTATTTCTGTGAATGTAAAGCCAAAAAGTCCCTACTATCACCCCATTATATAATTAGGATATCCTTAGTTCATCATTAGAGGAAAAAATGGTTTTCATTGCTTGAACGGCTGGACAAATGACAGAATATTGGTGATTGAATATGGCTTTCCTAAATTTGATTCAGCTCCAAAGGTCAAAAGAAAATCAATGATAAACATTTGGAAAACCAAAATATTGGAAGCACATAGTAAATGAAGTTATGGACAAATTCTAACCCCATGCTACTCAAATCAACAAAATAACAATTGGTCCAAACAGACAACAAACCTGTTTGGTGCAGCTTTTTTCAAGCAGAAAGTTAACAATTACAAACCATAAGTTAAAAGCATTTCCTCCTCAGCTTCGTAATTGTCAGTTTTTTCAGCTAATTTAAGTTGTTTTTGCCGCACATGTTGTATAACCAAACACTCTACAACAGATTCACAATGTAAAGAGGAAAAAAAACAAAAAGCAACCCCAATAAGCTTCACCAGAGGGGGCCAGCAATCCAAATGACTAAATTAAGGCCATTCTAGTATTAAGTTAAATGCATTATCCTCAAGAAAGAACCGAAAAAGAAAGCCACATTAATGCTAGACAAGAGGTAAAAACAAGGAAAGACGGACAGAAAATCATGGCAATTCTTTACTTTACCTTATCATTGACATTTGCATCTTTGAACCTCTGAGTGTAAATATACCGTCCAGGAAAAACAATATATTGCCGACCCCCAATCTACTCAAAATTACCAAACACAACATACCAGATCATAAGTTAAATAAACAAAAATCAAAATAATCACAAGGTTACTCAATTACAAAGGTAATAATACTAAAAAGAGAAACATCCAAATAACATCAAAACAATCTAACTAGCATAGACAACAAGAATTGGTATCATATGGATAACCACAAAATTAACTCTGAAACACAAATTACCAAAAATTTACATCTGGGTCATGACAAGATCACCCTAAAACTTACTCTAACGAGGTAATTAACAGTTTGAAAAAATGAGGCTCTATAGCACTTTAACGATTTTTTATACAAAATTAATAAATAGTTCGATTTTTTATTCAAAATTAATAAATAGTACACACATAAACTTTATTCTCAAACTAAAGTTAAAACCAATCATATTTTTCTTGAAAAGTGTAAATTTTTTACTTGAATGTAAAAACTTAAGGGGAAACAAAGGTTTTATATGCTCAAAAGAACAAACAAAGGTTTTATATGCTCAAATGAATTATGAAAACCAGAGAAACTCACATTGTCTTGATCAATTTCTGTGACCGTATCATCCAATTGAACATCACCTAGACCAAAGTCTCTGCAAGCCTGTTGAAGCTCATCAATGGTTATATAACCACTACCATCCTTGTCAAAGAAAGAGAATGCTGCGATCAAATTCTCTTCTCTCTCCATCTTATTTATGTGCAACGTAGCAGCAATAAATTCACCATAGTCAATTGTTCCACTGTTGTCAGTATCTGCCTGTCAAAGTTCCTCATTTAATGGAAAATTTAACCAGACAATCAATTGAAAATGAAAAAAATAAAACTATAAACTTCTGTACGATAAATCTATTTACTGCATTCATAAGGGCCTTGATCTCAGACTCCATTAGTTCGGAGCCTACTCTTTTCAAGCCTACTCTTAATGGAAAATTTAACTAGACAGTCAATAACCCAATAAATTGTCAAATTATAGAAACCCAATACATGGTAAACAATGAAAAATTAACCAAATGTAAGAAAAGGAAAGGAACCAAGACCACCCATTGCCAATAAGGTTATAAATCAAACAAGAACACAAGAAATTGCAAATTTACAAATCAAAATCAACAATGTCTAACCAAATGAAACAGAGCAAGAAAGTGAGAAGAACCCAAGAACCAACCAGGTTTATAGAAAATCGAGAGCCCAAAATCAGTGGCCTTGAGCTTGGTGCCCTCGTCAGGAGTATCAAACAAGAAATTCTTAGGCTTGAGATCTCTGTGCATTACCCCAAGAGAATGACAAGCCTCCACAACCCCAACAATGGTCTTGATCAATCCCGAGAGAGACTCCGAATGATTGATTCAATGTGCCTAGGGTTCGAATCGAACGCAAAGACGAGAGAGAGCGAGCGAGTGGTTCGTTGTTTGCTTGTTTCGCACCTATTTCAAAGAGAGATGAGAGAGGGAGCGCTTGAGTTACCACTCGTCGAGGGGCTTCACGGAGTGGTCTGCAGAGTGGATAGTGAGGAGGAGCTTCATGCGGGGGACTAGAGAGAGGCCGTTCTCGATTTCTAGGGTTTCGATCGGCCGGAGAGTCTCCGACGACAGTGGATTGGTCATCCCTCTTCTTCTGCTTCTGTTTCTAACTAAATTGGCGCTCTCTCTATTCGGCACTATGAGCTCTCTCTCAGCTTGTTTTGCTTTCACGGTGGTGAGGGACTTCGGTGAGCTAGAGAGAGTGGCCACCGATTGAGAGAGAGAATACAGAGAGGGGGAGGGCGGATCAACATATACAGAGACACAGAGAGCGAGCTGGAGACACAGAGGAGAGACGGGATTAGAAATGGCGACCAAATTTTGATTTTGAGAGTGGGTACAAAACGACGTCGTTTTATAAATGGCGACCAAATTTTTTTTTGTCGCAAAAAATTTTCATTTTCCCCCTCCATGTTTCAAATTTCCCTCCCACACTTTTCGCGACCAAATAATCAGATTAGTTGCAGAAAAGGTACCTTCGCCGACAAACTTTTTTAGTCGCCAAATCTCAATCAACGGCGACTAAAATATTAGTCGCTAAAAATACTAATTTGGCGACTAATTTTTTTTAGTCGCTAAAATGTAACCTTCCGCGACCAAATTTGAAGTTGGTCGCCAAAATCATACCAATTTCTGCGACTAACTCATTTTTGGTCGCAAAAAATGTGACCTTCTGCGACCAACTCATTTTGGTCGCCAAAAATAATGATCATTCGCGACTAATTAATATTTTGGTCGGCAAATGTTATTTTTTTGCGACCAAAATTTTTTTGGTCGGCAAAAGTGGTCGGCAAATGTGTAAATCCTTGTAGTGATATATTTAAGGATAAAATTTATTTTACTTTCTTGTGATTTTCTAGCATTGTGTATGCCTCAGCCATAGCCGTAAATTGTTCTTAAATAACTAGAGGGTAAAATCCAGGTACAATTCAGGACCTAGTGTATACTTATTTGCCATGATATATACATTACATTTATGTATTGTTGTATATATGTGTATAATTTGTACAACAATGCTAGAGGTCTATATTTTGCACTTACAAATACATGCACAATGATATAGCAAAGATGGTGGGTTGGGTTCCATATAATTGAGTGTATGACCAATCAAAAACTAACACTTGTCAAATTACATCATTATAAGTTAAACTGTAAGAAATTTTTGAGAGTCTCAAACATTTTCCTAATTTGTAATGTTGATTCATGGATAAAAAATTGACTCAAAAATTTTACGAATATTTTTTTTTCATATGTTGTTTTGTTTGTGTTAACATTTGGTTTAAATTAGTTAGAAAGTGTTTTAAGTTGCAAATTACATGTAACACGGAGGAGAGCGAGCACGCTATGAGATTAAAGAAAGAAAACAAAGAAGGTAGCAAAGTGATTTAGTGATGTCACTAAAAATCAATTTTCATGTTGTATTGAGTTATTACCTCTTCCAAATCAATTTGTACTTAACGTGGTCCTTCCAAAATCTCTTTCATTCATTCATGGGCAAATTACACAAATAGTCCCTATAGTTTGGGGCTTGTGTCACTTTGGTCCCTGACTTTTCAATTGTGACATATTTGACCCTGAATTTTGAATCTTGTTCCAAATAAGGACAATTGAATATATAATTAGATTTTTCAAGGGTAAAATTGTCAATTTGATAAAATATAAACTAATTTGACAAAAATAAATGTCAAACAAATATTTTTGAATTTTTAAAAATTATTTCTACCTACTAAAAATAAAATTATGTAAAATTGATAAATCTTTTAGACATTTATTCATTTTTTTTACCAAATTAATTTTTATTATGTGTTTGGATGATGATCATATAAAATTAATTTAAAAAAATTAATCATGTAATTTTTATTAATTTTACATAATTTTATCATTGGTAGATAAAAATAATTTTTAAAAAATTAAAAATATTTTTTTGACATTTATTTTTGTCAAATTAGTTTATATTTTATCAAATTGACGATTTTACCCTTGACAAATCTAATAATATTTTCAATTGTCCTTATTTGGAACAAGATTCAAAATTCAGGGTCAAATGTGTCACAATTGAAAAGTCAGGGACCAAAGTGACACAAGTCCCAAACTATAAGGACTATTAGTGTAATTAACCCTTCATTCATTGTCCTCCCAATTCAACAATTCTAGTGCATCCCTTTCTAACTGTAGAAAATTAATTAGCCATCTTGTACTACAACATATTAGAGTTTTAGAGATTAAATATTTTAGTCTCTAAAAGTGAAAATTTTGTTACAGAAGACATTTAAAGACCAATTTCTATCGTCTTGAGGTTAGTCGCTAAAAGATCGTCCCGAAAAGTAAAAAATAAGACTTTTAGGGACAAAATTTTGGAATGTCACTACTAAATAGACTTTTAGGAACAAAATAATTTGGTCTCAAAATAATTTATTTTTGACATAAAAAATTTAGTTCCAAAAAGATAATAATTCATCACTAATATCTAATTTTTATTGCTAAAAATCTAATGACAACACTTTTCACAACAAAAATATTTGGTTACTAAAAAATATTTTGTTCCTAAATTTTGGTCTTTAAAAACCTTAATTTTTTGTAGTTGGGGTAAGTTCATGTAGCACTCCAATTTAATTTTTATTGGTCAATATGATATGACTTAATACTTTTTATTTGATTTATAAAAATTAACATGATAAATATTATATGTTGAATGATGTGAAGCATTACTCTCATATGATCAAATAATCACTCACTAACTACAACCTATATATGAATTGACGGTGCAGAAACCAGCTTCTAAGTTACTTTTAACGTCTACCCCAACTCTTGCTCCAAAAACTGGCTATTTTCCATTTTAATATGAGAGTTAAGACAAATTATAATTTTTAAATATAAGCAAATTTTTAGATTTTACAAAATAGATAAAGAATAATTACTACGTTGAATGTAATTTACCTTATTATTGGGAGAACTTTGACATAGAATAAATTAAAATTACAAAACTCATATAATGTAATTTATTAATTTTTTATCATAAATGTAATTTTTGTAATTTATCTTTTCTTTTTCTTTTCTTTTTTTGTCAATTAAACAATGATATGTATTTTTTATTTCTAAGAACTTAGAATACACAATTAAAGTGAAAAAAAAAACTAATTTTAAAAAGGTTAAAACTTAATTGATTCTGAATTATTATTTTTATATATTTTAAATCAATTTTATATTATTTAATTTTATTTATTTATTTATGTCCGTGCATAGAACGGTATATATATTGACATTATTGTTTCAATATAAAGAAAAGTAAAGACACCCCTTTTTTTTTATATATAATTAATTTAGTGTCATAATTCAACATAACTATATCTACCGAGAGAGCTTTGTTGTGCGTATTATTTTCTGTGTATTTATTTCTTAATCTATGGATAGTTTAATCTTTGAGTAACGATACGTTACTATTATAGCGACCTCGGTCTTTTCCCATTTGATTATTGTATCCGGACTTAGGTTCCGTCGATTCTGTCATTGTATAATTGTTGTTGTCATCCTTTATTTTCTCTTGGAGTTGTAGGATGTGTTGGGCAGGTTTGTTTCAGGTTGGTTGGGTTCGAAAACCTAGTGTTGCTGTCCAGTTTTTGGGTTGGTCGCTCGAGCGAGGACTTGGTCGCTCGAGCGAGGGTTGTATTTTGTATCTGGTGGCTCGAGCCAGCTTTTCTTCGCTCGAGCGAGCGATTGCGTCTGGTATAGACCTGAGAGTAGTGTTTCTTCGCTCGAGCGAGCGAGGTGTATGTTTTCGAGTTCTTCGTTCGAGCGAGCATTCTGTCGCTCGAGCGTGCTTCTGGATTGCAGACCTGAAGCATCGAGTTTTTGGCTCGAGCGAGCTTTTCTTCGCTCGAGCGAGGCTTTCTTGTGTCTGGTCGCTCGAGCGACCATGTTTTCGCTCGAGCGAGCCTGTCAGATTTAAATAGGCAGCAGCGGGTTTTAAATCACTTTTTCACATTCTTTTTTATTCCAAAACCCTAGGTCCGTCTTCTCTCTTCCTCTACACACCTTCTCCCTTAGGTTTGATCTACTTAGAGTGTGTTTCTATCCTAGATCCTTTATTAAAAAGATAGTGTGGGTCGAGGGCTTCTGTTTAATCTGAACAATCTTGGATTTGGAGCACTTTGGATTTCGGGTCATCATCTCCGTCTTCTCTTTTCGGGTTATTCTCTTCGAGGTAGGGATTTCCTACTCCATATTATAGGCTTTGTTCTAAGTTTTGGTATTTTGATATGTTGGGGGTTATTTGGTAATTTTGGGAAAAACCCTAAATGTTTTAATAAATTAATCTGTATAGTTAATTTAAAGAAAATTGGGGAATTTAATTGAATTCATGGAATTGGGCAATTATAAGTCTAAATGGTGTAGTTGAATAATTTAATCACTCGCCTACTGAATTATTGAGATTATAATTGTTGATATGTTTATTTCTTGTTTAGAAATAACAGTTTTGGGCTATCGGTGGAGGATAGTCGTGATTGTTGTAGACATTGCATGTGGATTAGGGAAAATTGAAACTAATCAATTTGGTTAAGTCATTAATTTTGACTATTGAATTAATACAGAAAATAAGTGTATTGATTGAGCATTGCATATGCATATTGTTTGGGAGGAGATAGGGGATGTACTCCACGGTTTAGGGGAAGATAGGGGATGGACCTCTAAACCGGATTTTGTTTGGGAGGAGATAGGGGATGGACTCCATTAGCATCACTATTATGTGTGCTTATTGATTTATAGAAGTGTTTCTATATGTTGTTGATACAGCACCAAAATGTGTATCAAATGAGAAGTATGAAGTGTTTTGATATGAGCCTTAGTCACATTTGTTTTGTTGATATTGGAAGTAATGTTAATGTGATGTGTAGTTCACTGTTATAATTTGGCCAGGTTCTGAGCCATATTGATAAAAATGAAAAGTTGAATAAATAATGGAAAGTAAAAAAACTGATATTTGAGTTAACCATCTATTGAATGCTATTGCTTTATTCAATGCCTATATTTGGTTTAGTATATTTCTACTGGGCTGTGGCTCACCCTATACGGGAACATCATTTTCAGGTTCAGGTGACGTGCCACCTCCAAGGAATTAGCTTGGATGGACTTAGAGTTGACGATTCATTTTAGATTAGTTGTTATTTGCTTTATTTGATATTACATGTAAGGACTCAAGCCAAGGGCTTAACTTGTAAATGAGTTAGTACTCATTCTTTTGTGTCCAAGTATTGGCTTGGAAAGATGTAAGCCTGTAGGGCATTTACTTTCTTTATTACATGTAATGTCTTTTATTAAGTTTACTCTGATGAATGGAACAATACTCTTTGTTTTCTTATAATGACGCATGTTAATATTATATATTATGGGTTTAATTTTGAGGGCGTGACAACTATTATGTTTTTTGATCAGTAAAGTGAAAATTTCATTAAAAATATGAAATTACAGGTATAGAAAGATGCAATGCATCGAAAGAGATTCAAACAGTACAAAATACCCCTACTACTGCTACTTGCAAACATATAACTAACCCCTCAGCCTACAATTTTTTTTTTTTTTTTTTTGAACAAAAGAAAACAAAACAAGACCAAAACAATAAACAAAAAAATTAAGGACATAACTAAAAAAACCAAAAAACTTGAACCTCCAAAACAAAACCATAGACACTGTGTTTGTTTGGTGCAGCTTAAAAGCTGCTTATTTCAGCTTTCAGCTTAATTTAAGCTATTTTGATGTGTTTGGTTTAACTTATAACTTATAACTTATAGTTTTTTGGAAGTCAGAAATCAGCTTATTCTTTAAGTGGGGCAGGAGGTGCTTAATTTATAAGTCAGAAATCAGCTTATGTTCATAGTTGTAAGCTATAAGCTGTTTAGGCATAAGGTATAAGCACTTTCCCACAGCTCTATCAAACAGGGCCACTAACAGGCACCCATAAGCACACTCCTCAACTCCCAAGGCATTGCCCCACTACTTGCAAGGCACAACTCTGTCTCCCATGCCTGTCCCCTCCATCAGACTTCACCTACCTTCGCCGAATTTCACCCACTACCAACTCACACAAGGCAGAAACACACCCTCCGCCGGCCTTCAATGTTAGTCTTCCTTTCATTGGTCCTCCTTTCATTGGCCTTTGTCATAATATATAAGAGTTTTAATAACTATTTATTTTTTGCCCAAAAGAGAAAAAAATTGTGATAAAATATTTGGAGACCAATTTTATTAGTCATGTGAGTTGTCACAAAAAACTATCCCAAAAAATCAAAAAATGTGTTTTCGATAAAATTTTGAGAATGTCACTGACGCATAAGGTCAACAATTTTATGTCAAAAGTTTATTTTTTAAGACAAAAATTTGATTCTAAAAAACATATTACTAAATATTCAATCGTCGCTAAAAATACAATAATGATACTTTGTAAAAATATAACAACGACATTTTTAATAACTAAAATATTTCATTCCTATATTTTTGTTTCTAAAATTTAATTGTTGTAGTGGTTTTGAAAATTTTGAAGTGGCTGAGTGGGGTTTCAAAGATGGGTATTCAAAATATATGAAACAGAGTGTTTAAAATATAATATTTATATATACAAAGAAAAACAAAATCATGACATTCAATTGAATACGCTAAACTACTACCGTCATGCCCTCTAGTTGGGAAGGGCTGGCTGAAGCTCGGGAGGGGTTCGTCGGAGCTGGAGTTAAAGTTTGTCTTTTTTAATAATTTAATTAAAGAGTAAAATGGTATTATTATTATTATTAATAAAATAAAAAATAAAAAAAGTTGCAGCAATGTTTTTAGAGTGCAAGTTCACCGTTAACAACACGTAAAAGAACCATCGGAAAAAACGATTGAGATTCCTAAAAAGGCTCGATTAGTTTATCCACAATAAGATGTTATATCATGTGTTAATTTTTTAAGGGCAAATATTAGCCGGTGATATTGTCAAAAAGTTGTTACAGATTAATAAATTTTTATGTTTTTAATTATTAATTCTTTTATAGTTTACCATTTATTTGTGATTTTTTTTACAAACTTATACTAATCGTAGTGAGGTTTAGTACAAGTCTAGCTTCATTAATTCAAATAATTTATTTTAGAGGGTCATTCATATATATCATCTATATAAAAAAATTTGGTCAATCTAATAACTGTAATCTATTCTAGTTATCACGTTTGTTACTAAAAAATGAATGGTCTATTTTGAAAAACAAACTTACCCACAATAAATGAAACATGCAACCATCATTGAATGGATTTAATCTTTTATGTGAATGATATATACACAAATAACTCTAATATATACACAAATGACTCTATAAATAGACATTTTAAATTATCGAAATGGGATCCATAATGAGCCTCATTGGCCCAAACAAGGCCAACTAGATTTTTTTTTTTTTTTTTTTACAATCGATAGAAGAATATTTACAAGTAAATAAGAAACATTATCTTTAAACATACTAGTAGCCTAGTAGCTCATAGAAGTCAACAAAGCCTACTAACCTACATATTAAGCCCAAACTCGCCCAATAATGAGAGAAAAAATTATCGAAACGAAATCCATAATGAGTCTCATTGGCCCAAACAAGACAAGCTAAACCCTTTTTTTTTTTTTTTTTTTTACAATCGATAGAAGAATATTTACAAGTAATTAAGAAATATTACATCTTTAAACAAACTACTAGCCTAGTAGCTCACATAGGTACAAAGTCAACAAAACCTACTAACCCAGATACTAAGCTGTCGTTTGGGATGTGGGTTGGCTTGTTGGCTAAATTAACTACAAAAAGACAAAATAGGCTAAAAAACTAATAAGAAAAATGCTACATCCGTACCATAATCATTTTACTTTTTCTCTTATAAAAATCAAAAAAAATAAAAAAAGTCAACCTAAATGAACTTTTTAACCTGGGCTAAAACAGCCAAAAAGCCAACCCAACTTCCCAAATGAAGCCTAAGCCCAAACCTGCCCAACAACCCCCATAATGGGGGAGAAATAATCACCACCATAAAAGGTATCAAACTCCTTTCCGTATGAGTTTGAGACCTCATACCACAAAGGGTATTACACAATCACTAAGCCAAATGTCCTGGTTAAGCTAGACCTATTACCTTATATATATATATATATAAACGTGGATTATATATAAGCCTTCCATGTATCAAAAAATTAGTTTGATACAATAATCGTAGTTTTTTCATTTTATCGCTTTAATGGATGGTTTATTTTAAAAAACACTTATCTATTTTTTTACAAACAAACATAATAAAATAAAAAAATTATGGTTATCGAATCAATATACATAGACAGCCTTACGAGAAAAAAAATATATATATATTTGAGTTATTGAAATGAGATTCTTAATGGGTTCCACAATCCCAAACAATACCCACCATTCAATCTAAATTGTGAATTGGAAAAAAGCCCGAACCCTATATATAATCAAGAAACAAAAATGATATGACCTAGATTTCTTGTCCTAGATTTTGGGTGACGTAGATTGAATTGGTACAGGTTCAATTGTGAAGTGAATTTGAGGCACATATTGATGTTTGTGGATAAAATTTGAAATACAAATATTTAAAAGCTATGAGACCCATGATACATGAACAATGATCTCCATATTTAAAAAAATTAAAAATCACAAATTAAAATGAAAACTAAGTGTGATTACCCAAAAAAGGATAATATTGATTGAAAAAAAAAAAAAATGGTTACTTGGTAAAGAGGAGCATCAACCCAACTGTAAGGAAAGGATCAGTGGATCAGTGTGGATGGGGAAGACTACCTTTTTTCTTTTTTCGGTTTTGTTGTTTGTCTTAGTCTTGTTCTTTGCTTATATAAAATTATTTCTTTATTTATAGAATCCTTTTTTCATTCATAAAAAAAATAATGTTGGTTTATTTATACAGTTCTTTTTTCTATAAAACAAAAGGACCAATAGTTATGCATGAATGCTAAATTCTTTTTCCCTAATGCGAAAGAAAAGAGAGGGGAATGACTCCGCTCTATATTCTTATCTTCTATATATACTTTTTTTTTTTTTTCATACTTCATATCTTTTAGTTGCATTCTAGGCCCACAATGATAATTTAAACCGTTCTTCTCGTAATTTCACTGATTTAGATGAGTTACACAAAAATAATAATTTCATCAGATATCACTAGATATATGAATAAATTGTATTTTTTTTTTTAAATGGATGATAACTGTGAGTTTAAAGTTAAACTTTTTATTTTATAAAACAAATAGTGATTTGTTCATGTATTCATCGATATCTAATGAAGCTGGTTTTTTGCACAGATAGTCATCACTGTGAAATTGATGAGATAAATGGTATTATCATTGTAAGTCTAGAATGGGGCTAAAAAAATGATATATAGAGAAATATAGAGGATAAGAGTAGGAGATGAGCCATTCTCAAAAGGAAAATGTGTTCAATATTCTCTTTCTAGATAAAACTCTATGATATTACACACACTCTATCTCTTCTTTGTTTAAATCAAGCGTACCACTTAAAATTAAAGATTTTAAATTCTAAGAGTCGAATATGAGAAAGTTAACAAAAACAAAAACAAAAAAAGTGATTTGCAAAAATAAAATTCATACAAAAAACATATTCAGAATGATGTGTTAATGACATTTGTAAAATTATGAAGACAATAGTAGATTTTTTTTTATGGAAAATGAAATAACCACAATATATCAACTCATTATCTATACAAATTTTGTACAAACATCTTGTTTACTTATCATTACTCTTTCAAAAAACAATGATAAATTGTTCATATTTAAGGTTTTTTTTGGACATATATATAAATAAATAAAAAAAAGTATTTCTGGCTCCAATTACTAGTAGGATTATTTTTGTCTTGGAAATTTTTCTTAAGTGACAATTTTATTTTATTTTTATTAACTTTTTAGGTTGGTTGAGCGTAAATATTTTTAGAAAGTCCACTCAAGATAGAATAAGCCTATTTTTTTGGTTTTTTGATAGAATTGACTTGTTTTTTATTGTGAACTTTTTTATTTTATATTTTTCCCCCCCTTTTTTTTAAATTCATCTAAAAATAATAAATTGATTTAGAATTGAAAAAATTTGTACTACATATAAAATAAATTAATAATTAAACTTTGTAAGGTACTTTGAGCTCAATTATATGTGTCTTTCTTTGATAAACCACGGTCTTAATCTTTTCCTTGTGTTACTAATTGGTTTGCTATTGATTTTCTTCATTGCTATTTCTTTAGAAAAGCTTTCAAATTTATGAACTCAATATGACACGAACAATGACTCATTAAGAAATATGATTTGGTGGATAAAATGCTCCTTATTGGTGTGATGCAATTGGTTCGAGTTTTATTGTTGCCAATGTCATTTTTCTTCCTCCATTTCAGATATATATATATTTTTTGATAAGTTAGTCACAAAATAAAATAATAAAATATACATGTTTACAAGGGACATACCCTAAGAAACTAAACTCTATGCAATTTCTAACATCACCCCCTTGAGAAATAGGGGGGACAACCAAAAAATAAAAAATAACATAATTTGTTGCCAATGTATTTTGCTCCTAGTTGTTTCTGCCATCAAAAGAACGAAGACAAAGAACTAGGCCGGTGCATTAACAACAATAACAAAAGGATAAATAGCAAACGATACATAAAACCTAAGCTTTGCTCATACTACCACCAAAACGATCAACCGAAACCACAATCACCAACCAATAGGCACAACAGTAGTAAGAATAAGCGCAATAAACCATACCCCACGAACTGTCCATGCTATCCCCCAGTCTGTACCACGGTTTATCAAGAGCCTCAATTCCCCATAGCAATGGCCCTTTAATCACTCTTAAGCCATGCTGGAAGTGGCCTCAAAACAAACCAGGTTGAAGCACATGAAGATGTATTGACATGATAACAATAACTCGCATAGCTTGAAAGTAGTCAAAACGGAGGACCATTAACCAAAACAAAATAAACTATTAAGAAATCACAAACCAACCTGAACAATCCAATAGTCCTCATAACTCCCAGACTCTCTCATGACTAATCAACGCACTTTAATTCCCCATAACAATGACCCCCAAATCGCTCATGCTGGAAGTCGCTCAAGAATAACCTCAGTTGGATTCACATGAAGTTTGCAAGGCCAATCTTCATGACCAAATCACCTATGGTCTTAGACCATAATCAGTCCCAAAACCCAATGCCTATATGGATTACAATAAGCCACTAAAAAACATAGCCCATAACCCAACCATTAGCAACCCACACTTTAGCTAGGGGAATTCTATTGACATCCAACAATGTTTAAGTAAGTCCAATTTTTCAGTATATCTTATTAAATTATTTATAATTATAATTTATTTTCAGTACATCCTATTTTTTTTTTTTTTAAATTACCCTTTTGAGGTACATCCAAACAAAATATATTAAAAAATTCAAATTACTTTTGAAAAATCTTTCTTTTATTCACATACATATAGGGAATATGACCAGGAACCTGACACCGGCGAAAGCGACATCGGCGAAGGAGGACGGCGAGGGTGAACTTCATGTTTGGACTTTCAAAACCGAACAAATTCACTTTGTTCATCTATATACTGCTGAACAAAGTGAATTTATTCGGTATGAACAATAATGATAAAAAAAAAAAGCTAAATATTTGCTTTTATGTAAGAAAAGCACAAAAATCAATTGTATTTTGATATTTATGTGAATACTTATCTCCTCTTTGATGGGTTTCTTCAAAAAATTATTTTGATTATTACTCTCATCTATTGCTTGATTTTATTCAAATTTTCTTCTATTTGTAAGTGATAATATAATTAAAAAAACAATAATATTAATGATAATGGTAAGTTTTGGTGTGGAAGATTGAAATTTTGGAGTGAGGAAGAAAAAGATGAATAAATAATTGAAACTTAGAAGAGAAAATGAAAATATTTGAATATGAAGAATACGTACAAGTAATTAGGGTATATCACAAGAAAAAATAATATTTTATTTTAAAATTTAATATGTGTTGTCATTATTAATAAATTCACATTAAAATATAATAAAATTTTTAATCAAGCATACTAAATAATTTTTTAGATTCAAATATAATGGATTTTTTTATAACCCAAAATAGTTGACCCCCCCCCCCCCCCCAAAAAAAAAAAAAAAACCAACAAAGCCCATGCATGGTAGGCCCAACCTAAAGCTCCCATGAAAATTGGAGATTTTATTTACTCCCAAAAAATTAATCATCAATGCTTTTTATTAAATTATTTAAATATATAATTTACTTTCCACGCACCTTCTACTTTTTTACAAATTACTTTAATAATATAATATTTTAATTTTATATTACACTCAAATAATAATCTTAATATAAAAATCAATTCAAAAAAAATTCTCTTTTTTTGTTCTCAGCCGCAACATCTTATTCTCACATCTCAATTATGTCATTATCTTCTCACTCTTTTCATTATCAATTTTCTAAGAAGAAATACATTGAATCCAAGTTTAAAAAGGAAAAGGCGGAAACGAAAGTCGGTGTGGTTTGGTTTGGAAGTGGGTGCATTGGATCATCGTAGAATAGGTAAAATCCTCATGTTTTTTCCATTCATTGCATTTTCATTTTTTTTTCGTTCATTAGTTTGGGATAGTGGTTTTAGGTTTTTTAGCGCCATAATGTTTGATTTTACCCTCTGATGGCTTGTTCCACCGTCTAGTGTTAAACAAGATTGTTTTATTTAAATTTTTAAATATTTATTTTTATGTTAAAAAAATATATAAATTAAGAATTGTATTTTTAATATTTATGTGAATACTGTGTGGGTGATTTTCTGACCACACTTCCCGCTTAGTAACCAGCTGGAGAGCACCGGCAGAATAGATGGCACCTGGCTGACCTGCAACAGAAAAAGAAGATTCCGGCGGTGGTTCGTCCACCCGGGGGCACTCCGACGATCAAGTCAGTACATCTCAAAGATAAATCAAGTACTAAACTCACAAGCTTGGTATCAAAAGCATACCTTAGTCCCATGGGGGTGCCTCTCTTTTATAGCCAACATAAACCTAGTCCCAATAGAAGCCTAACTTCTATGGACTTAGGATTACTGCTAATCTTGGACTCCCAGTAAGATTAGGATAAAACTCTCTAAGAGTCTTATCTTAATACAAACTGAAGTCTTCTCTCATTCTAGGACTCTTGCCCCTCATTCGCTTATCTCGGATTCCGATATCTTCGGGAGGTAACCTCGGCCTATCCGACATGTCCTCGGCATAACAACCAGGACACGTGGCACTCTCGGCTGACACGTCCGGCGTCACCTTGGCCACGTGTTGGTACTCAGAAAATATATCCCCACAACTGCCCTCTAGGTTCTATTACCTCGGCATTCTGAGGTGATGGAACCTATACTGTTCGTTCATCTGTGCCCCTCTATCCGAGATCAAACTCGCCGACTTCAAAGTTCCCTAGACTTTACTGTCCACTTCTGTCAAGTATCAAGCTTCATGCTTTCCAAGCTGCTCGAGATCATACCTCCTAGCCGAGGTTCTTGTTCCATTAATTCGTAAACTCCAAGAGCTTTGCAACTGCTCCACTCACATTCTTCGGTGGGTTCCCGACTTCCAGTCATCTATTTGACTCCGACGATCTTCATATCGGCGTTCATTTCTCTTGGTAGGTTCATAAACTCTTTTATTAAGCTCAATCTTTCATAACTCTTCTGAATCCGTTTACTTGCCCTCTGTTGTCTTCTATTTTCGTCTGTTTTCAAGTTTTGAATTGTTTGAATGCCTGGCACTGTTCTTGCCATATCCGCTTTCTGTTGCTAGCATCGTGTCTGGATCATTACTTTCTTGTTCCTCACATACTTACTTAGTGCCTGTGCACTTGGCTTTATTCTTGAATTTTGTCGTCTTCTTGACTCTGATTTTTCTCTTTTTTCATTCAATCCTCTGGCTTTTTCTCTTTCTAGCTCTTTTGCTTAAATCTGTCATTGTTCCAAGCTTTCAAGCTCTGCAACTATTTTCGTTCCTCTCCTCCGGTGTGAAGGTTACGTCATTCTGTCATTTTCGCATCCGTCGTCAGACTTCGGCAATTCTTGTTCCGGCTTCCCTCTTTCTGGTAAGCCACTGTTCCTCCTGGTTTTTATTTCTTGTTGCTTTCCAAGAAAGCTCTGCTTCATTGTTAATCACCATTGCTGTTTTACCCGTTGTTTCCAAATCATCTTCTTGAATACACACTGTTCACACATCTGTTGATTTCTGCCACTGTTCTTGGCTTGACACACCTGTGCAATCTTTTTGTCTTGATTTCCTGATAGCTTCATCACTATTTTTGATTACGAATTACATTCTTGTTTCTGTTTTCTGTGTCTTTTTCCAGATTCTTGCTTTCAATCCTTGCCTTCAAACTCCGAGGTGCCAATCGCCGAGGAGAGCTTTGATCAAACTCTTCGGGAGATCGATGCTGAGCTCGAGGCCGAGAAGGCTGCTGAGAAGTCTTCCCAACTGTCTTCTATATCCTGCCATTGATGCCGAGTAGTTTTGTGTCCTTCTTTTACTCCTTGTACCTTGTACCTTGTACCTTGTACCTTGTACTTTTTTCCTTCTTTGTATGCTTTAATCCGGCCGACGTGCTATTTTTGTAGTCTGAATAATTTATTTTTCAATATTTAGGCCGAAGTGCCTTCTTTCTTCTTTAAATGCATTTCTCTAATTTCTTCTTTAAATGAATGTCTTCTTTTTTCTGCTCTTGTATGATTCTACACTTAGAATAATTTGCATGTCTTCAAAGTATACCTTGACTGTGCAATCTCTTCGGGTAAAATACCTCTGTCATAATTTCTAATCTTGCTCATCTCGGCCTTGTCCTAACACTTGAAAATATTGTAACAAATATTTTCACAAGTGTTGCTTAGGACTTGTCACTTTCTCAAAGTCTTCTATCAAGACTTCAGCTTTCCATATTTCAAGTTTTGACAACCTAGAAGTCTCGACAAGTACGCAGATATTGCTTAAGCTTGACTTTAACTTGTAAATTTTTCTCAAAAATTTCAACAAGTGTTTTTAACCATCATCCTTTATCATAACCTCGGCTTAACTTCAGCTTGTAAATTTTTCTCAAAATTTCAACAAGTGTTAAACCATCTTCCTTTCGATACGACCTCGGTTTAACTATAACTTGTAAATTCACACAGAATTCCAACAAGTGTTTAAACCAATCTTCTTCCGATACGACCTCGGTTTTACTTCAACTTGTAAATTCACACAGAATTTCAACAAGTGTTAAATATCACATCGGTTTAACTTCAACTTGTAAATTCACACAGAATTTCAACAAGTGTTAAATATGACCTCGGTTTAACTTTAACTTGTAAATTCACACAGAATTTCAACAAGTGTTAAAACATCATCTCGGTTTAACTTCAACTTGTAAATTCACACAGAATTTCAACAAGTGTTAAATATCACATTCGGTTTAACCAACTTGCAAATTGCTACAAATTTCAACAAGTGGTAAACATCATATCGGTTTAACCAACTTGTAAATTCACACAGAATTTCAACAAGTGTTAAATATCACATCGGTTTAACCAACTTGTAAATTGCTACAAATTTCAACAAGTGGTAAACATCATATCGGTTTAACCAACTTGTAAATTTCATACAGAATTTCAACAAGTGTTAAATATCACATCGGTTTAACCAACTTGTAAATTGCTACAAATTTCAACAAGTGGTAAACATCATATCGGTTTAACCAACTTGTAAATTCACACAGAATTTCAACAAGTGTTAAATATCACATCGGTTTAACCAACTTGTAAATTGCTACAAATTTCAACAAGTGGTAAACATCATATCGGTTTAACCAACTTGTAAATTGCTGCAAATTTCAACAAGTGGTAAACATCATATCGGTTTAACCAACTTGTAAATTCACACAGAATTTCAACAAGTGGTAAACATATTCTTCTTCTCTCTGCCCCCTACATGGCTTCCACATACTCCTTTGCGAACCTTATAAAAGGTCTTCAACCTGGCTAACTGCAGTCCAACCTTGTGTGTTTTCTTTTTTTATCTTCTGGGATCTAAGATCTGCTCACTGAGCTCTTCTCTCTCGGACTTAAGTGCCGAGATCTTGTCTGCTAGAATCTTGGATTTGCTCACTCAGGTTGAGCTCTTCTCTTCTCGGACCTACTCATCTGGGCCGAGATCTTGTCTTCTAGGATCCGGGATCCAGGATCTGGAATCCAGGATCTGCTCACTTAGGATGAATTCTTCTATACTTGAATGTTATCTCCTTGGGAGTGCTCATGCCCCCTGTCTTTGCACCCCTTCTGGAAGGGTCTTCGTTCCTCCGCAGGTATCTATCCGTCCATACCTGGAGGTCATCTTCGTTGTAGTATCCGCTTCGATCTATTGTCTTTGGTGCGTCACCTTTCTGGCCGGCGTCTTTCACTCCGTGACTATGGTCACGAGTTTCTGTGTTGCGGTCGGCCCCTTCAACGTCGAGGTTGATAGGTCTCCCACTCCCAGCAGGAGGTTTGATTGGCCATCTATTCTTCTTTCTTTCCCACAGACGGCGCAAATTGTGTGGGTGATTTTCTGACCACACTGCCCGCTTAGTAACCAGCTGGAGAGCACCGGCAGAATAGATGGCACCTAGCTGACCTGCAATAGAAAGAGAAGATTCCGACGGTGGTTCGTCCACCCGAGGGCACTCCGACGATCAAGTCAGTATATCTCAAAGATAAATCAAGTGCTAAACTCACAAGCTTGGGTATCAAAAGCATACCTTAGTCCCATGGGGGTGCCTCTCTTTTATAGCCAACATAAACCTAGTCCCCAATAGAAGCCTAACTTCTATGGACTTAGGATTACTGCTAATCTTGGACTCCCAGTAAGATTAGGATAAAACTCTCTAAGAGCCTTATCTTAATACAAACTGAAGTCTTCTCTCATTCTAGGACTCTTGCCCCTCATCCGCTTATCTCGGATTCCGATATCTTCGGAGGTAACCTCGACCTATCCGAGATGTCCTCGGCATAACAACCAGGACACGTGGCACCTCGGCTGACACGTCGGCGTCACCTTGGCCATGTGTTGGTACTCAGAAAATATATCCCCACAAATACCTACCTCATCTTTGATGGGTTGATCCAAAAATCAGTTTTAATTATTATTCTCATCCATTGATTTTTGTTTAAATTTTATTCTATTTACAAGTAACTACATAATAAGAAATAATAATATTGATGAACAACAGTGAATTTTGATAGGATAAATTGGAATTTTGAAGTAAGAAAGAATAAAAAAAAGAATAATTAAAATTTTAGAAGGAAGATGAAAAGACTTGATATAAAAAATACCTATAAGTAATTAGGATATTTTATTTTAAAATTTAATATGTATTACTCTTATTAATAAATTTATATCAAAAATATAATAAAAATTAAAATTTTAACATTTTAACTAAGTATATTTATTATTTTTTAGTGCAAATAAAATCACCCTGAAAACACACTTCGTACATCTAATAATACACAGCACAGGTCGTGGCCCAGCAAAACGATTGCCAAACTACAACAATAATCAACCATGGGCTAGTTAAAAAAAAAAAAAAAAAAATCACCAACACCCATGTGCTTCTTGGGATCAAATAGGATGGTTTAACAAATTAAGTTCTTCACAGTTTGGCCTCACCAGCCCATATTTAAACAAGCAAACAAGTCTGTACATTATTGAAGGAAGACCCACGTGACACTCTACAAAACAGTTACTCTAAAGGACAAGTTTTCAAAGACAAAACCAACCCATGGTTTCAACCGCGATTGGTAGCTCGAAAACGGGGAGCCCGAATGGATCGATTTTTTTTTTTTTTGCAGAAGAAGAACAAAGACCAGGAAGAAGAAGGAAGAAAGGAGGAGAAGGAGGAGGAGGAAGAGGAGGAAGGAGGGAGGAGGAGGAGGAGGAGGAGGATGAGGAGGAGGAGGACTGGAGGGGGCATAATATTCGGGGGGAGGAGGAGGCGGAGGCGGGGCGACGGCGGGTCGGAGGCTGCGGCGGGGCTGGGCTGGGCGACGATTGGCGGATCGGCGGCTGGGAGGGGTGACGATCGGCGGCTGGCCGGGGCGACGATCGTCTTCTCTCTCTCTCTCTCTTCCCCCCTGCTTCTCTCTTTCTCTCCCTCTCCCTCTGCTTCTCTCTTTCTCTCCCTCTGCTTCTCTCTGCGTCTTCTCCCTCGAGCCATTCGGGGCAAAATGTTTCGAGCTACGAAACATTTTTGCCATGGTTTATAGCCCACTGTTTTCTTGAACAAAACCATGGGCCAACAACATAACCGGTTTTGTTCCACAAACTTTAATTCAGCAATATTAGGAATGGAGATTGATCAATAAATCTTATATTTTAGATTTATAATCTACATAATTTTATATTTTTTTTATGATCTATTTAGTCCTTTTAGATATATAATTGACTCATTTGTCCGTCCACATTGGAGTGTCACAATTGGAAAAAAGTATTCTAAAGCGTTTTTTTAGTATCATATCATACCCGTCACGTTAGAGTGTCGCATTTGAGAAAAATATATTAAGAGTTTTTAATTTTTCTAAAGTGTCACATCATCCTGCCACGTTGGAGTGTCATATATCATGTTTGGAAAAAGTACACTAACTAATTTTTAATTGTTTTTAGAGTATCACATCATACCCACCACGTTTAAGAAAAGTACACTAAAAAGTTTTTATTTTTTTTTAAGTGTCACATCATACTTGTCATGTTGTCAAATTTGAAAAAAGTGTATTAAAGAGTTTTTTTTTTTTTTTGGAATAAAAAGTTTCAGAGTGTCACGTCATACCCGCCAACATTTAGAAAAAGTACACTAAAAAGTTTTTAATTCTTTTGGAGCGTCACATCATTGGAGTGTCACGTTAATACCGGCCACATTGGAGTATCACGTCATACATATCACATAATAAAAATGTATCACTGTGTACCAAAATACTACCAAAATCAAAAATAGGACCACACAGAAATAAACTCTCCACTAATAGGACTTGACAGATCAATAGAAAAAATTTGGAACTAATTGGAGTACTTGTTTGTGAGATGGATTTATTGGTAAATATCCCTATTACGAACTCAAATCTAATAATTTATAAATTATTTAGAATTATTGTTTTATGATTCAGATTTAGGTGGCATTTGATAAAGTTGAAATTTGAAAATTGAAGACTGAAAATTAAGTACTAAAACTTGAATGCTTAATTTTTTAAGTTGAAAAGCTGTTCGATAAAAATTTAAGTGCTGAATTAAAAATAAATTATTTGATATGTATAAGATAAAATTTGAAATTTATTATTTTTAATTTTTATATTGTGATGGTGGTGTGACATAGTGGTAGTGGTAGTGGTGGTAGTGATAGTGGTGGCTGCAGCGTAGTGGTGGTGGTAGCAATGATAATAGTAATAAAATAATGGTGATGTTCGTAGCAATAATGACAATGGTGATGAAGGTGATAGTAGTAGCGGTGGTGGTTGCGACGACATGATGGCGGTGGTGGTAGTGATAGTGGTAGCAGTGACATGGTGGTGGTGGTGGTGGTGGTGATGATGGTGACATGATGGTGGTGGTTGTGGTGGCAATGGCGGTGGCAGTGGCAGTGACATGGTGGTAGTGGTAGTGGTAGCGATAGCGAGGGCATGATGGTGGTGGTAAGAATGGGTCGTCTTTGCATGATCGTAAGTTATGCTCGGCTTCTTGCATTTTCAGTTGCATTTTGCCCCTGCCTTCGGGAGCATACCTTGTTTGTCTTGCATGTTTGTCCAAGTCTTCGGCCTTGTCAAGAATGGGTCGTCTCTAGGCTTTGACATTCACTCCCGTCATTGTTATGACTTTCGAGTTCTGTCAAAGAGAGGCAACTGTAGACACCCCATTTTTGACCGTCCTCAAGACTTAGACGTCACCGTTTGAACACTCGGTGATTATCCATGTTTGTGTTTGTTTGGAGTTCCCGGAGTTCTCGGCTACGCGCCTTGCCTCAGGATCTCTGAACTTGACTGTTTTGTGTCTGGTTTTGCACCAAACACTTGTGTTTTGCCTTGGAGGGGCAGGGAATGCCTTGTGAGGCATCCCCACACACCACCGACACTAGCTAGAGGCCACCGGCTGCTTTTTGTTGCCACCGGCAATATATATTGCCGGCCGGCACTCTTTGTTGCCAGTCGGCACTCAATTTTGTCAAAATGACATTTTTGGCTAGCCGGTTACTGTTCATCTGCTTTTTCAGATATTTTGAGACAGCTGTTTGGCATTTGGTTCCCCTCCATACACGTGTATGGAGGGATGCCCTCCTTGGAAGCTTGTTGTATAAGCTTTACAACTTGGTTGCCTATAAGAGAAGGGTCTCTTCTCTTGGCTTGGGGGTTAGACATTTTAGAGAGGGAACAACTCAGAGAGAGAGCTTTGGTTTTAGGTTAGGGTTTGTGTATCTATCCTATATCTCTCTCTCTCCCTTAAGCTTAGTGTGTGTGTTTTGTCTCACTATTGCACACAAGCACCTAGTGCTTCACCTTCCTTTGGCTACTGAGGTTCCAAGGGCTTGTTCTTGCTATTTTTGATTGGATTTAAGCTCAAGGAGGCAACAACATCAACATTTGTGAAGGTGATCAACAAGGGTAAGAAACTAGCCTTTTATTCCCCATTTTTGCATCCTATTTCTACCTATCTTAGAGCTGTTTTTGTGTTTAGTGTATAACATAAAAAAGTTCTGTTTTTAGGCCCTCTTGATTGTTTATTAAGAGTGTTTTATGGTTTGGGCGTGTTTGACCACCCTTAGGCCTTGAAAGGCCCTCATTTTGTGCTATTTTGTGCAAGTTTCGAGACTTTGGTGTTTGGGCCTCTTCACCACTGAAATCTTGAGGGATTTTAGTGGTGGAGATGGTGCCTTGAAGTCTCCAAAAGGGGAGGGCCACCCCCTCTCCTTGTTGTCCTTGAAAGGGACCATTTTTGGTCTCTTAAGGAAGTCTTTGTTCAAGTGTGTGTTGAGCATGCCATGGCTGTATTTTATGCTTATATTGCCATGTTATAACTTTGTACTAAGTTGGTTTTGGCACTCCATACATGTTTAGTATAGTTGCCATGCAATGCCTCCTTGATCCCTTAACATGCCTTAGGTTGTTAGCCTTTGTTTGAGCACGTTTTAGGCTTAGACTTGTGAATGTTTTATGCTTATTTTGCCATGTTTTAGGTCTGTCCATCGTTGTTTGGATTGATTTTGGCACGCTTAGTATAGCTTCTTTGCATTTGTAGCTTGTCAGGCTTGTATACCTCAAGTATGTGAATGTGTAGCATGTGTTGCTTGCATCATTTTGGTGGTTTGGAACCACCCAACATGTAATTTCAGTCCCTTTGGCATGCTCATATGTTTGCCTTAGTTGCCTCTTTATTGCTTTGAGAGCATGTGTTGTATGCCTTATGTTTTGACCATTATGCATGCCTTTGAATTCAAACCATTTAGATGCCATCTAAGTGGTCCTTTGGGCTTGATTTTGTGTGCTAAAACTCTGATTTTAGTTGCTTAATTCTTGCCATGTTAAGTCTTGTCAAGTGTAGTTCAATGCCCTTTGACTAGCCTTGAGCACTTGGGCCATACTTGCATGCTTATGCTTGTCTCATTTGGGTTGGTTTGGCACCATATCCTAACATGATTTTTTTTAGAGCTCATATTGCGTGCTAATTGTCCGTGTTTAACTTCTTTTAAGTGTGCTTAAAGGTTGTTTGTTCAATGCTTAAGTTGGTGCCTTAGCATGTGCATGTGTGTATATGTGTTTGGCCCTCATATTTTAGCATTTTGGCCACTGATTTTAGGCCTAATTGGAGTTGCCTAATTCATGTGTAAGACCATCACTTGCTCAGTTGTATGCTTACCTTACATGTTTGTACATTGTCCATGTTCATGCTTGTATGCTTGCATTGTTTGTTCACATGCTCATGTTGCATCCCTAGTTAACATGATTAGGTTGCAACGCATCTTGCATGCATGCCTTGTCCCTTGATTTGGTGATGGGGATTGGGTTCTTTGAGTGTTTAGTTTGCATTTCATTTGACATGAAAATTGCACCCTTGATTCTTTGGACCATCATGCATGAAAATGTGTGATTGGTGGCCCGAGAATCGAGGCACATCCTCCTTTGAGTCACAAACATGATAAAGAATGTGTTTGGTGCATACATAGCTTGAATAGCATTGCCATGCCAGGTTCTGTCCTCTGCTGCTGTGAGTTGCAGGTTCTGCAGGAATTTATTGCCGGCCGGCAGTATTCAGTGCCGACCGGCATTCAATGGATGGCCGGTGGATATATTTTGTGCCGATGGGTCACATCCTAGTGCCGGTGGTCATTTCCTCCAGCCGGTGGGATTCTCCAGTGTCCAGGGAGGCATCCTTGAGACTTTGGAAGTTTTCAGAGGAACAAAGCAGGGAAAACAGAGGCAGGCTAGGCATGGCAATGCAATTCCGAGCGGAATCCGAGCGCGCATGCATTGAGCCCTCGCCCCGAGGCGGTTTACTATTTTCCTTAGATTAATTAATTCGTTAATTTAGTTAATTTGTAATATTTAATTAGCTTGTGTAGTTAATTAATTTGTATTATTTATTCGGTCCCTCCGAGTGAGGGCAAATATGTAATAAGTGTGGGTGAGTGATGTGCATGTCTTCCAACCCCCCACTTCTTTCTTCCCTTTTATTTACCTGCTTATGATGGTAAATTAGGGCACGTTTATTTCAGCATACCTTATGCAATGCATGCGTGCATCCATACATTTGTCTTACATGCGCCGGGCTCGGTACATCATACAAACCGCATTGTATTTTCAAATCTAACTTGAATACGTGCACCGAATGATTGCATTTCACATGCCATTTTAGGATTAGCCGAGCCTATCCTAAACTGCATCTCTGTATGTGTTGCATTAGCCACTTGCCATGAACTAGGACATGCATGTTTGCTAACTAGTTTATTGTTTTGGCACGGAGTACGATGTAAGTATTTACGCTTTAGCATATCGCATGCGTGTGAATGTTGCCATGACAGCATGCTTACCATGTGGCTAGATGCTTATGTGATAAACTGTTTGAATGCCTGTGGGTGAAGGCTGGATTGTTTGAGTTGGAACGATTCATTGAAATCCGTGCTTTAGCCTACTTGTGAGTAGCAAATCCCGAAACGCTTTCAAAACGAACGGATATGCAATGCTTGTTTCCAAATTAGGCGATCTAGTCTATACTTGTTTGCTGTGCGCATAACATAGTAATTCTAGGCTAATGAACGGAAAAAGAACACATAACGTTTTCAAAATTGGATGTCACGGTTAGTAGAGGCCGGTCTTCGGACCGGGCGAGAGGGGGTGCTCATAGCTGACCTTCCCCGATCGTACCCAAGCTCCCGAGCCAAGACAACTTTGGTGATGACGGACACGTGGCCTTCGGCACCGAGTCAGGGTTTCCTAAATTTCCCATTTGAAAAATATTTAGGTGGCGACTCTGTATCTGGCAAAGCAGTCCATGTTTGGCACTACTTTTCGAAAAATCTGTTTTTCTCAAAACGATTTGCCGGATTTGGATTCTTTGGTTCAGATTAAGAACCGTGACACAAATCGAGTCCGAACTGTAGTGGAGCCTAAGGGCGCGTCTACAGCTTGGCGTTGGGATTGTTGAAGAATTTAATAACAAATGGCTGATTGCTAGGGTCATTGTTAAAGAGAGTCACAACAGGGGTACTTGCTTCTTCAACAAACTCCTGAAGAGCATCCACATTAAAATCCTGGAAATCAACAACAAACTCATCAAATGGCTTGAACAACCTGACTATAGGACCAGTCAATGATGATTCCCCACGAGGCAGGAGTTTTGCATCCAATGTGTGACCAAACTCATAGTCAGACCGCAATTTCTTAGTAAGAGCTGTAAAGTTCTCAAACTTCTCTCCAGAGAATTCTAGAAACACCCCAACAACAATAATCTTTTCGCCATCAATAAGAGCATTAGCATCTTCTGCGGATTTTATTTCAGCAGACGCAGGGCCACTTTGCTTCTTTAAATAAGCAACAATACCTTCAGCATCCCAAGGTCCTTTGTATTCTTGAATATGCTTCCCTCCATTTCTCAAGATTTTAATTGTGGGGAAACCACTAATCTCAAATTCACTTGCAAGTCCCTTGTTCGTTTCAACACTGGCATCAATTTTTGCTAGAGTGACTGGAGGATCGTGACTACTGAGTACAGATGCAGCTTTCTCATACTCTGCAGCAAGCTTCTTGCAGTGGCCACACCATGGAGCGTAGAACTCGACGACGATGAAATCGTGCTTGTCAACAGTCTCGTGGAAGTTGGAGTGATCTAGATTCAGAACGAACTCTTTCGACTCTGAGTCCTCGGTTTCAGAAGCAGATGTCCCTGCGATAAGAGAGAGAATGAAGACAAACGTGCATATCCATAACCTAGATGCCATTGCTGCTAAGCTTTCTCTCTCTAAAAATCCCCTTCTTTTTCTCACCGAGAACATTCTGAGTTCGAGTGGCTCTACTGATGATCTCAGTGCATATCGGAGTGACCCTGACCTCGACTCTGGAGTACCCATCCTCTGCTAGCTCTCTCGTCAATACCTCATTCAGCTCCGCAAAGAACACTCCATCAGCTACGAACTCTCTCTTCTTGCTCATCTGAGCTGCCGTGCTTATTGGTTGGCTCTCTGTGAACTTGTTAGCTCTAAGCTTCACATCCTCTTCCTTACCCTCCATCGAGAAACTCGGGATCTACTAATCTGAGGCTCCCTTTGGGGTTCTCTCTCAACCCATAAACCAGAGTTTTCGCTTCACTCTCCTCTCTCACTTGTTCTTCTTCTGAAGAAGAAGACACAGATGAAGTTGACTCAGTAGGCTCACTGAGTTGTTGTGGCTTTTGGGTCTTTTAAACAGCAATGTTAGGTATTGTGAGGGTAATTTATACAGGTAAATTGGGCCAGGCTAAGTAATGGGCCGGTGTGGGCCGGAGTATGAAAAGCAGAGTAAAAAGACCTCATTCAAGTAGTCCGGTCGTGGAAGTGTGTTATCTCGGTCATGATTAGCCCGGTCAAGGAAGAATGTTGTTATATCGGTTCAGGAGAGCGCTACGGTTAGCCCGGTTGGGTCTTCTAGCCGAAGTAAGAGTAGCTATCTTCCTGACTGTCCTGAGTTAGCTCGGCAAGTATCTTCTATGGATAGCTCGGTCGTAGTATGGGAAGCCGAGGTAGGAGACAGTAAGGCAGAGCCGAACTAGCGTATAGGTTGGTCACGCCGGTTAGTCTAACATGGCAATGTTACTTCAGTCGTAAGGTAGTTCGGCTGTGGTAAGACCATCTCACTTGGTTTAAGCAGCGAGGGGGGTGTTGAGAGAAGCATTATCTCTCAGGAGTATGAATCCTAGGAGGACTCTACATGGAGGAGTAAGAGTCCTACTAGGATTGTGCCACACGAAACCTATAAAAGCTCACCAATATCACCTTTGGAGGGGGAACACACAACTTTGTTTTCTAAATACACAGAGCTTTTGTCTATTTGTCAAGCTTACTGACTTAGGCATCGGAGAGGTTTCCGGCACACACCCGCCGGCTAGCTCACGTTTGTGTTTTCAGGTGATAAAGCGACGTCACACGGAGGAGTGCAGACTTGATCAACAGGATTATACGAGAAGGTGTATTTCTTTCCTGTACAATTGGTGCCGTCTGTGGGAACTCAGACAAGAACAAAACCTCTTGATCAAGCTTTTTCTCTCAAACATCAATGGTGAACAATGAAGAGTTACCTCAGTCCGCCATTGACGGACAAACTCCAGATGGGGGTGCAAGGCGCGAAGGCCTACCCTTGGTCACTCCCATGGCGAACCTGGAGCCGCAAAGACAGAATTCCAGGAGGGATGCAAGGGGACGAAGGCGGAATAACAGCCCTCATCCCTCTCGTTCACAAAGCCTAGAAAGACAAAGGCGGAGGATTGATCCTCAAGCTCTGGAGGATCGCGTCAGGGAACAAGACGAGTTGATTCGTCGGATGGCGGCGGACATGGAATCTCTTAAGCGCCAGGTAAAAGGAAAAGAAGTGGCGACAGGAGAGGGGCGCAACAACAAGACGCCCCCTCGCCACTCAGAGGGTCGTAGTAGAAATTCTACACCCTCTCAAGCAGAGAACAGAAGCCTCAGGACAGGCGACATGCAATCCAAATCTTCCAGGACTCGTCACTCCAGGTCTGAGAGGACGAGGTCTGAGAGGTCATACACTGAGGGAAGCACATATTGGCCCTCGTATACGCACCAGAAAAGGTCTAGACAGATGGAGTTGCCCAGATCGTCCGACCTACGATCCGTGCTAGAAGAGAAGGCACGATGGAAGGAGGACGCCAGGGCGCGCGATCCACACAGAGTTTCAGCCTTACAGCGGTTGGCTCCTCAGACGCATGGAAACGTCGAGGTTGGAATGCCAATACCGCGCCCCGCCTACGAGCCAACGGACAAGGCATTGGCGAGGCTGCAAACCTCACCATTCGTCCCAGCGATAGAGAACGCACCCCTACCGTCAGGCTTCCTACAGCCCAAATTCACAACATATGAGGGGAAGACGGACCCCTACTCGCACTTGAGCCACTTTCGCCAGGTCATGGCTGTATACCAGCAAAACGAGGCCTTGATGTGCATCATATTCCCTTCAAGCCTTGGCGATCTAGGCTTGACTTGGTTTGAAAAGCTCCCAGAAGGCAGTATAGCCTCTTGGGCACAACTGGCGGAGGCGTTTGTAACGCGATTCAGAACAAACACTAAAACCCCGGTGGAGATCGACCAGTTACTCTCCATCGACATGGGTGACAAGGAGACCCTAAGATCATACAACAGTCGCTACTGGGAGACCTTCAACCAGATTGGGGACTGCCCAACCAATCTCGCCATTGCGCAATACAAAAGAGGCCTTCCAGTCGGGAACAGACTGAGGGACTCTATCACCATGACACCGCCCCTCACCATGGAGGCCCTGATGGAGAGAGTGCATCAGCACATCAGGGTGGAAGAGGATGGTGCACGTGCCAAAGCAAAATCTGGCATGACCGCAGCACCAGAGAAGAAGACCTCAGCAAAGGTCAATACGGTAGATCGCCAGAATCGAAACGGACAGGGCAGGCGAGACAACGGCGAGGACTGGGACAAGAGATGGTTGAGAGTCCGCACTGCCATAACCACGGTATTCAAAAAACCAATCTACCGAATACTTAGCGAAATTCGAGACGAGCCTTTCGTCAAGTGGCCAGCCAAGCTAGGCGAGGCACAGAAGGACTACGATGACAGATCAAGGTGCACCTTCCACAAGGAAAAGAGGCACCGCACTGAAAATTGCACGCCATTGAGGCAGCATCTGGAAGAGTTGGTGGCAGCAGGCCACCTGGACAAATACATTGAAGGAGGGGCACAGCCAGCCCCCCAGGACCATAATAACCCTAACGGCATGCCGATCGACGCCCCACCTCAGGGCATCATCAACGTAACACATGGAGTCTTTGAACCTGAGCGTGTATGCGAGCTCAGAGGTTCAATAAAAAAGGCTGAGCACTTAAGAGAGGTGCTAAGTGCCCAACCAGTCATCAAGAAGGGGAAGACAGAGGCCACAAATGTCATGTCTTTTTCGGATAAAGACTTGGCAAGGATCTATTGCCCTCACAACGATGCCTTGGTCGTCACTCTCCGAGTCAAGGATTTTGACGTCAAGCGGATTCTGATCGACCAAGGAAGTTCATGTGAGATCATGTACTATGAAACCTTCAAACAACTAAAGTTACAAGATAAAGACTTGGTGCCTGCCGTATCTCCCCTAATCGGATTCAACTCCATGCCAGAATGGCCCGTTGGCAAAATTATCCTCCCAGTCAGAGCAGGGAGTGTGACGAAACAAGTGGAGTTCTAGGTGTTGAAGGTCCCCTCCACTTACAAATGGCTGCACGCCATGCGCTCGGTGGCGTCCTCCTACCACCAAGTGATGCGGTTTCCCAACGACACCGGAGTAATAGAAGAAGTTTATGGAGATCAAGTCATGTCGAAGCAATGCTTTGTCACGGTGAATGGCAGCCGTGCTGCCAAAGGATACGTTCATTCGGTGGAAGAACCTGAGAGCAATGAACTATTCGCCGATGTCGGCAAAGCGGCTAGTCAGAAAGCGGTGGAGGACTTGGTGGAGGTCAGAATAGATGAAAAGAACCTGGATAAGTTCTTTTTGCTTGGTTCGTCGTTGTCCAGCACTGAGAGATTGGAGGTCTTGGAATTTCTGACCTCCAACATCGAAGTGTTCGCCTGGACCCCATACGACATGCCAGGCATTGATCCCAACTTCATCTGTCACCAACTCAATGTCCACCCTTCTGCCAGACCAATCATTCAACGCACCCGCAGATCGGCACTCCACCACGCCGAAATAGTGACTGAAGAAGTAGGAAACCTGCTGGAGGCAGGGGCAATCAGAGAGGTACACTACCCAAGATGGATCTCCAACACCGTCGTAGTGCCAAAGAAAAATGGGAAGTGGCGTGTCTGCGTCGACTACAAAACGGTCAATAAGGCGTGCCCAAAAGATAGCTTTCCTCTACCAAGGATAGATCAACTGGTAGACTTAACGGTAGGGCACAATCGACTTAGCTTTCTGGACGCATACAGAGGCTACCACCAAATTGCCATGCATGAACCAGACCAGGAGGTCACATCCTTCACCACTCCAAGGGGACTCTACTGCTACAAAGTCATGCCCTTTGGCCTAAAGAACGCAGGGGCGACGTTCCAGAGAATGGTCACCAAGATGTTTGAACCATTGTTAGGCAGAACAATGGAAGCTTACATCGACGACATGGTGGTCAAGAGCAAGGATGAGAATGACCATCTCAAGGACCTAGGTGAGATGTTCGAGATCCTAAAGAAGCATAAGTTACGCCTCAACGCGTCGAAGTGTGCGTTCGGAGTAGGATCTGGCAAATTCCTAGGCTTCTTGGTGACCAACCGAGGTATAGAAGCAGACCCTTCTCAAATCAAGGCAATACAGGATCTGGAGAGGCCAAACTCAGTGAAGGAAGTGCAGCATCTCACCGGCATGGCGGTTGCGTTCAATCGGTTCATAAGCCAGTCGTCAGACAGACTACGACCATTCTTCCATGTGCTGAAGGCTAAGTTTGAGTGGGACGAAGAATGCGACCACGCACTGGAAAGCCTAAAAGAATACATGTCTTCTCCACCACTACTTGTAACACCAATCCCTGGAGAAGAACTCTTCTTATACTTAGCAGTATCGCAGCATGTGATTAGCGCAGTGTTGGTCCGCACAGAAGGAGTCCAACATCTTCCCATCTACTATGTCAGCAAGACATTACTGGGCGCCGAAACGAGGTACTTGCCACTGGAGAAACTAGCATTGGCCTTGATGATGGCCTTAAGGAAGTTATCACATTACTTTCATGCCCACACCATAGTTGTTCTCACAGCCTTCCCATTAAAGGCTTTATTTGAAAGAGCAAACTTCTCTGAGCGAATTCTGAAGTGGGCAGTAGAGTTGGGACAATACGACATCAAGTTCCAACCTAGGACCGCAATAAAAGCGTAAGCATTGGCAGATTTTGTCGCAGAATTCACACCAGGAAGTCATCACATCTGCCCAGTCGACCTAACTGAAACAACCGAACTAGGGATGGAAGTTGACGTCGAATAACGCAACCCCTAGTACTGGTTACTCAGTCAGGCCCCAAGGCAAACCAGAGTAAAGAAAGGAAGGAAGAAACAAACCATGCTACACCAAGTCAGGACTCACCGACAAATAAAGACTTGGTGCAAACAGAAAGCAAGGGGCAGACAGCGAGCATGGACTCTGAAGAAGACACCAGCAACATGGAAGATCCCAAGGCATCATCTGATCCCTCCACCTGCTGGAAGTTGTTCGTCGGAGAGATGTGGAAGCTCTTCGTGGATGGAGCATCCAACCGGCATGGAGCAGGACTTGGCATAGTCCTCATCTCTCTAGACGGCCTAGTAGTGGAGCAGGCAATCAACCTTGGCTTCCCAGCATCAAACAACGAAGCGAGTATGAAGCACTTCTGGCAGGCCTCAAGTCAGCATTCTACATGAAGGCCACCGAGCTAATGGTTTACAGCGACTCGCAGCTGGTGGTAAACCAAATATCTGGCGACTACGAGGCAAAGGATGATAGAATGGCCAAGTACCAAGAATTGGTCAGAACAGAGATAAAGAAGTTTGAGGTGGTGAGGATAGAACAGATCGGCAGAGAGGAAAACAGCAGAGCAGACGAACTCGCAGGCTTCGCCTCAATGGCAGACACCTCCATTCCTCACCCACTACTAATCGACTACCTGCCTAGACCAAGCATTGAAGACCCAGAAGCAGAAGAGGTATGTTGTGCAGAGTTAGGCCCTTCTTGGATGGATCCCATCATACTGTTCCTGAAAGACGGCACCTTACCAGAAGAGAAGAACAGAAGCCAACAGAATAAGAGCAAAGTCGCAGCGATTTTGGCTCTCCCCATCCTTGGCATTATACAAGAAGTCATTCTCAGGACCTTACTTGAAGTGTGTTCACCCCAGCAAAGTGGAAGCATTCCTATTCGAAATACATGAGGGTGTATGTGGCAGCCATCAAAGAGGAAGATCACTGGCATACAGAGCAATTTCACAAGGATATTGGTGGCCATATATGCAAGCGGATTCGGAGAAGTATGTTAAAAAGTGCGAAAAGTGTCAAAAGTTCGCACACCAAATACACCAACCTGCCAGAGAACTTCTACCTCTAACTAGCCCATGGCCCTTCGCAATGTGGGGATTGGACATAGTAGGCCCACTTCTAACAGCACCAGGCAATAGGGAGTTCTTTCTCGCCGCAACTGACTACTTCACAAAGTGGGTGGAAGCAGAAGCCTTGGCATCAATCAAGGAGAAAGATGTAAAGAAGTTTGTCTGGCAGAATATCATCACACGATTTGGCATACCAAAGGCATTAATCTCAGACAACGGCACTCAGTTCGACGGCAGAATTTTCAGAGGCTTTTGTGAAGAATACAAGATAGAGTTCTACAATTCTACACCGGCATACCCTCAAGCAAATGGTCAGGCAAAGGCATCAAACAATGTAGTCTTGGATGGATTAAAGAAGAGGTTAGAGAGGGCAAAAGGTAAGTGGGCAGAAGAGCTCCCCCATGTTCTATGGGCTTATCGCACCACGCCTCGACAATCAATAGGAGAAACACCATTCTCCTTAGCCTATGGCATGGAAGCAGTCATCCCATTAGAAGTTGGCCTCCCCACAATTTGAAGCGAAAACTTTGATCCAGACTTAAATGGCGAAGCCATAGCATTGGAGCTTGACCTTGCGGAAGAAAGAAGAGACAGAGCATTGGTCCACATCGCCTCCTACCAAAAAGAATTGTCAAGAAAGTATAACAAAACAGTGCATCCAAGGCAATTCAAGATCGGAGATTGGGTGCTGCGCAAAGTGATGGGAAACACCTTAGTTCCAGGAGATGGCAAGCTGGGGCCTAATTGGGAAGGACCTTACAAAGTGGTTGGATTAGCGGGCCAAGGGGCATACCACTTGGAAGATGAGGACGACAAAGCAATTTCCAGGCCATGGAACACTGCAAATCTCAAGTTGTTTTATTTCTAGCTTTTTTTCCTTTTAAGTATGTGTAATTTTTTACTTTCTCAATAAAACAAGTCGATTCTTTTTTAGTATAATTGTTTTCAGTAGAAAGTAGCTTTAGTTAGGAGCATTGTACACATAGTTGGCCGGAATAACCAACTATGTCCCTTCCTAAGCCCAGGATAAGGATCCAGGCTGCAGGACGGTTTAGTCGGAATAACCAAAACACACCTTATTCTGAGTTGGCTGGAAAAACCAACTTAGAGGTTGGCTGGATTAAACCAACACCCCTCCTAAGCCCAGGATAAGGATCCAGGCTGCAGGATGTTTTGGTCGGAATAACCAAAACACCTTATTCTGAGTTGGCTGGAAAAACCAACTTAGAGGTTGGCTGGATTAAACCAACACCCCTCCTAAGCCCAGGATAAGGATCCAGGCTACAGGACGTTTTGGTCGGAATAACCAAAACACCTTATTCTGAGTTGGCTGGAAAAACCAACTTAGAGGTTGGCTGGATTAAACCAACACCCCTCCTAAGCCCAGGATAAGGATCCAGGCTGCAGGGCGTTTGGTTGTTATAACTAAACACTATTCTAAGTTGGCTGGAAAAAACCAACTTAGAGGTTGGCTGGATTAAACCAACTCTTTGTACTCTTCAGCCGAAGTAAGTTCATGGCTGAAGAGTGGTTGGCTGGATTAAACCAACTTAGAGGTTGGCTGGATTAAACCAACTCTTTGTACTCTTCAGCCGAAGTATGGGTATGGCTGAAGAGCGGTTGGCTGGATTAAACCAACTCTTTGTACTCTTCAGCCGAAGTAAGTTCATGGCTGAAGAGTGGTTGGCTGGATTAAACCAACTTAGAGGTTGGCTGGATTAAACCAACTCTTGTTACTCTTCAGCCGAAGTACGGGTATGGCCGAAGAATGGTTGGCTGGATTAAACCAACACTGGATACTCTTCAGCCGAAGTGGTTATATCGGCTGAAGAGTGGTTGGCTAATAAGTTAGATAGCTAAAACCGAGATTACAGTAGAGCAAATGAGTTCGTGGAAAATTCATTACAAATGCAAGCATGCTCAAACAGGTAATAAAACCGAAATAAGAGTTAGAGCACAGAAGAAGATTTTTTCATTGAAGTAAAAAGCAAGTACAATTGAGGGGCTGCAGCCCGGTTACAAGTTCAAAAGAAAAGAAAGAAAAAAAAAATACAATCAGCGGAAGAGTTCATCAATTTCGGCATCAAATTCAACATTAGCATCTGGTCGAAGTCCGGTTTGAGGTGGGAGCTCGGTTTTAGTTTGAACCGCGGTGTCAATTGGCAGCACGGTATCAGTCGGTAGCTCATCAGTCAAGTCTTCAACTACTGGCTCTAACCGAGCTGTTTGATTATTGGGTTGTTCATTGACGGCCGGGGTAAGAGTTGGCTCCTCATCCTCATCATTGACGGCCGGGGTAAGAGTTGGCTCATCATCCTCATCATCATCATCATCATCATCATCATCATCATCATCATCATCATCATCATCTTCATCATCACCAGACCCCTCAAGAAATTGCCTTTGGAGATCGGCAGCATATTGCGAAAGCGAGGCCGGAATAGAATACGGTGGAGCATTGTAGACCTCGGTGTCAGGCGTACAACCGAGCCGCTCCACCGCACTCCTCCAGCCACATTTGAAGAATAAGTCCTTGGCTGCGTTGCACTGGAGGGTATATGCGTCTTCGGCCTTCTTGAAGCCTTGTTTTTCGGCTTTCTTAATGCCCACCTTCAATTGGGCTATCTCGGTGTCTTTTTTCTTTTCAATTTTTGCCAAAAGGCGCAGGTATTTGTCTTTTGCCTCGTTGGCAACCTTCTGCTTTTCGGCTTCGACCGAATCAGCAAGCTCGGTCAGCCGACCATTTTCAGATCTCAGTTCGGCAATTTGTCTTCTTGCCTCCTCCAGTTCGGCTATTTTTGCCTCGGCCTCAGCCATGGCCTCCCTTGTATTTCTCCTAAGCTCCATGACCCTCCTGTGTGTAACTTGGTTTTTCTGGATGGCCTGCAAAGGAGAAGTAACTTTAGCCGAACTGAAAGTTTGAAAAAATTATATAGAAAGAAGAAAGCTATTTACCAGGATCATCGACTTGGTTGAAGACCGAACGGACTTCAGTTCGGTGTTAAGTTGCTTGTAGTGGTGCTCCATATCTTTTGGAAGGCACACACTTTTGGCTAGATTAAAAGCCATCAGGTGGTCCTTCTCTGTGACAACCGAATCAGAAGCGGTGATATCTCGGTTGTTGAAGGTCAGTTCGGGAAACCATTTGGATGAGGAGGCAATTCGGTCTGATTGCTCCGGTTGGGGGCTTGGTTGAATGTTTGGGGGAGGACTTGGTGGCAGAATGGTCTCGTCCTCATCAACAAGTCGTGGCTCAGTTTGGCTAGTCCGGGCACGCTTGTTTCGGCGAGAAGAAGATGGCTGCTGGGATGGAAGGGCCACCACAGTCTTAGTGGTTTGGCTGGTTGGTTGTACATCGGCTGGAGTTGTTGCGGTCAAAAGGGCCTTCAGCCTGCTCTTCTTTGCCATTTCTTGTTCGGCTGTGAGTGGGATTAGGTTTATCTGGGGCAAGGATGGGTCCGGTTCAGGTGCTTCTTCAAGAAGAAAGTCAGTAACTCTCGCTTTTCGGCGACCAGTGTATCTGTATGTCGGCTCAAAGCTGAGAAGTTTAGCCCAACTTCTTTCTTAAATACGTAGTGCGGCGCGGAGAATACCGAGGTTGGGGTGGCTGTACAATGAATGTATATGGGCTGAGTCTGCATGAAGAAGACAACTGTTAGTCCGGTCTAAAATTGGAAACCGAAGTAAAAAATAAGAATTCATGGAAAACCGAAGTAACTATACCAGGTATCCCTTTATTCCAATTTATACGTCGGCCAGGAATCTGGGCTTGATGATCTTCAAAATTCCCAGAGACCCAGAAAAAATCGTCGTCGTTCAAGTCCTTGTCCGGTGTGTCCTTAATTATTTTTTCACGTCGGCGGCGTATTCTTAAATAGTATACCCACCCATCCTCTTTTGAACCTAAAGAATATTGGTGGAATATTTCGGCTAGGCCGAGGCTTAGACCGGCTTGGCGGTTTAGTTCGGCTATGCCCATTATGATTCGGTAAGAGTTGGTGGAGAGTTGGGTTGGGCATAGTCTGGTTTGCCTAAGAAACTCACAAATTAAAGGTTGGACTGGGAATCTTAGTCCGGTTTCTATTATTGAAAGCAGGGTAAAGGGTACAAAGCCTTCATTCACCCATGGAATGGTATTTGGTTTGGCTAGGGTAAGGTGCACGTCGTCAGGTATCCTATAATCCTTTCGGAATTCGGCAAGGCCTCCTGGGATTTCTACCAAAAATCTATACTTCCCCATTTATTGTATAAATTAAAAATAAATTAGTTCGGTTGAGAAGTTGTGCTCAGAAGCTCGGTCGAGCGCTCAAGAGGATGGCTTGGGCAACCTAAAGTCTGCAAAGTGGAAAAACAAGGTGTTAAGCACAGATCGTTGACCATGCTACAAAACAAAGCAAGAAAAGAGAAGTCTTACTTCGGCTACATAGGGCACTACAGGATCTACCTCGGTTACAACAAGGTGTTTGTTATCTCGGCTCGGCAGGATGTTTGGTTATCTCGGTTCTACCTATGGGTTTGTTACTCCGGTTGGGCATCAAGGGGCAGCTTTCTGAGTTCGGTTTAGAAATTGAGAAAGCTGGCTTAGCCCCCCGAAGGCTCAGCTCGGTCGTGGCCAAGATTTCTAGTTCGGTGAGTTTTTATTTCGGCTAATGTGAATCAGATGGTGACCTATTGAAACTACTATTACATGCACAAGTTCTAGTTCGGTTCTAGTCTGCCTAAATCTATATGTAGCAAAAACAGTTTCCTAGTTCGGTTGGACGTGATTGTGGATCAAATAAGTGTTCTATTAGCTGTTTCTTGAAGTTCATGAGGTTCTAATGAAATTTTTTCCAGAAACCACGCGAAGCTAAGTTTTTTCCAGAAAAGTGTTTTACAAAAACAGACTACAGCAGATTGAACAAAGTACAGAAAACAAAGGAAAACGAGAAACAGATTCGTAATACTTACCTGTTAAAGAGGAAGAAGAACGAGATGGAAGCAAACGGCAGCAAGAACACGAGCTTCAGAGGTGTGAGGTTGAAGAACAGTAAGAACTGAAGAAGTGAGAGAGGAGAGAGTGAATAGTTTGGTGGATGATTTGAAGAGAGAAAAGGTTTTTTTGATGAAAAGCCCTCTGGCGGGAACTGTTCAAAAATTACGGAGTACGAGGGCGGCGTTACAGCTGTGAATAGCCAATAAGAGCCTGCCACGTGTCACTGGAAAGGGAAGCATTTCAGTTGCTGCAATTGAAGAGACGTTTTGACCGGACGTGCACAGCTCAGCTTAGGTTTAGCTCGGCTGGATAAGCTAAATAGTTTTTAGCTCGCCTGGAGAAGTTAAAAGGTTTTCAGCCCGTCTGGGATAGCTAAAGGATTGTAGCTCGGCTGGATAAACTAAAACTTTAGCTCGGTTTATAGACAGGTAATCCCTATCAT
Organism: Camellia granthamiana; assembly: GCA_036172215.1. NCBI lineage: Eukaryota > Viridiplantae > Streptophyta > Magnoliopsida > Ericales > Theaceae > Camellia > Camellia granthamiana. The sequence goes on along the minus strand of CM069908.1, from coordinate 40,255,727 downwards.
GCTGCGCAGATGGAATTAAGGGGCAATTGTGAGGGTAATTTATACAGGTAAATTGGGACAGGCTAAGTAATGGGCTGGTGTGGGCTGGAGTATGAAAAGCAGAGTAAAAAGACCTCATTCAAGTAGTCCAGTCACGGAAGTGTGTTATCTCGGTCATGATTAGCCCGGTCAAGGAAGAATGTTGTTATATCAGTTCAAGAGAGCGCTACGGTTAGCCCAGTTGGGTCTTCTAGCCGAAGTAAGAGTAGCTATCTTCCTGACTGTCCTGAGTTAGTTCGGCAAGTATCTTCTATGGATAGCTCGGTCGTAGTATGGGAAGCCGAGGTAGGAGACAGTAAGGCAGAGTCGAACTAGCGTATAGGTTGGTCACGCCGGTTAGTCTAACATGGCAATGTTACTTCGGTCGTAAGGTAGTTCGGCTGTGGTAAGACCATCTCACTTGGTTTAAGCAGTGAGGGGGGTGTTGAGAGAAGCATTATCTCTCAGGAGTATGAATCCTAGGAGGACTCTACATGGAGGAGTAAGAGTCCTACTAGGATTGTGCCACACGAAACCTATAAAAGCTCACCAATATCACCTTTGGAGGGGGAACACACAACTTTGTTTTCTGAATACACAGAGCTTTTGTCTATTTGTCAAGCTTACTGACTTAGGCATCGGAGAGGTTTCTGGCACACACCCGCCGGCTAGCTCACGTTTGTGTTTTCAGGTGATAAAGCGACGTCGTACGAAGGAGCGCAGACTTGATCAACAGGATTATACAAGAAGGTGTATTTCTTTCCAGTACAGGTATCATGAAAAATCTTTCATGAAAATAATCAATCGTATAATCAATCATATTTTATGTATAATCTATACATTTAAAAAATAACCATTCAATAATTTCGATGAATTCACCACATCAGTAAGTTTTTTGGTTTCTTTTGATAAAAAGCAACTATCTATTAGTTTTAATAATTTACCACATCAACCATCTATTAGTTTTAAATCATAACTGAATTTTGTTGAAACTCGTTAAATTCTAGTAAGATTTTTTTTTTTATAAGCTAACATAATAGTTAACAAAATTTTAAAACTTTTTTTTAGTCAAATTTGCGAAACCTAAAGCAGCGGCTTTGCCAACTTAGAGCATCAGGGAGTTTTTTGGTGTTTTGTGTGTATTACATTAGAGTGTTATGTTTGGGATTACATTGATTGGAGTCTTACGTTTGAGAAAAGCACACCAAAGAGTTTTTTAGTGTGCTACATTGGAGTATTACGTTATTGGAGTGTTACATTTTTGTTCATAATGTGAGATTTGTTCCAGAAGGAACGAAAATCCAAAACCTCTATAGTGCAGATTGCCCAAATGTGTAATTTTACATTTGGAGAAACTCATTTTATCCCAAAAAAATTAAATCCAAATATGTAAGTGACTATCCTTTTGCATAATTTTCACTTTAATGGAACATTTGGGTTCATAAAAAAAAAGTAAGGACACAAGATCACATTTTGGGATTTATTGGTACTTCACCCTAAACAAATTGGTGAATTCTAAATTATTTGTTTTGGAGTTTTTTCTAGAAAGGATGAGAGAAGAGGGGAGGGAAGGAAGGAAAGCAGCTGGTTTTAGGTGAGCTGGCAAATTTGGTAGCTACCAAAGCTTGTGCCAACTTTGACACAAGATTTGGCAAATACCAAATTTGGCAGCCGCTATAGGATGCCATTGGAGAACTCATCTTTGCCCAAGTTGCCATATTTTGGCAATAGCAAGTGTTTTAACAATCCATTGGAGATACGGTTAGTAGAGTAATTAATGGGGTCATCAAAATCATATTTGGTTGTATTAAAATGTTGTAGGACTATTAGTTCAATTAGACTACCGATCCTCCCTAAGAATGGGATTAGCATACCCATTGGGGAGTTGGGATTGCTAATCCAATCCCTTTGAATTGAAAATAAAAGACCATTTTTAATATTATTATGTTTTAAATAATTTATTAGTGAAAGAAATACTTAAATTTTTTTATAAATATATTTTTTTATATTTAGTGAATTTTTAAATGTTTTAAGCAAAATTTATATTTTTTAGAACCAAAAAAAATAATAATAATTATAATATTGAAAATACTAAAAATTTAAAAATATTAATTTTATGTATTAATACTATCTCTAGCATTACTAATCCAGTAACATTCTTTATCCTACATCTCTAACCTAATACTAGTACATTAGTAATCTCCTCACTCAATTACACCATACTTTAATTCCGTTCATCCTATAGAGCCATGACCTATATGTGTAGAAATTTGTGTGGTCTTACCATGGAGTGGTTATTGGGTATTCTTGAAGTATGGCCATATGGTGTTTTCACGTATTGTGATTGTTGAAAAAAGTAAGACTCATGATTTTGTGTCAGGTGATTGAAACATGAAAGGGCATGGCGTATGATGATTAGTGAAGGAGTATGAATACATGACACTCTAGGAGCATTGAATAGTTTTTCCTTAACATGAAAAAAGGATCATATACATAACTGTTTTGGCGCTAAAATAGTCAAAAAGTCACTAAAAAAAAGTGTAATTGTTTTCTCTACTTTTTAATGTACGTTCATAAAAAATAAAAAATTCAACTAAAATAATCAGTTCCCAAAACAACCTATAGTTAGGTGGCGTTTGTTTCTCTTGATTAGGAGAATCGAACTAAAAAATATAGGGTAAAATATAGTTTTAATTAGATCAATTTTATCTTAATTTTTCATATTGTATCAATTTAATTTAATTAATAATATTTTTTTAGAAATTAGACTGGAATTGAAGGGGAAAATAGTCTTATTCTCTTCAAAATGACTGGGGTTGATGCCCATTTTAAAAGATCCATTCCCTTTGGGATAGACTGTTTTTGTCCTTTGTTTAATTCTTAATAGATGTTATCAATTTGATTAGATAGATATAATTGAAAAAATAATTGTTTAGTGTAATATAATACTTTTTTTCAAAAAAAACTAAAATCTAGTTTGGTAAATATATATATACTTATCATTTTTTTATTTTTTAAATACATCTAATCTAGATACACTTAAACAGTATAATATTTATGAAAAACTCTAAAAATATTCACCAAATACAAAAAAAATAAATAAAAATCAAAAAATAATAATCAAAAAATAAAAAAAATTCAGTACATTTTCGTATTTGTTGTATTCAATGATTTTTTCAAAATATTTTTGTACAAATTTTATACTTTTAAAGTATATCAAGATTACGTAGATCTAAAAAATAAAAATAAAAATGCTTTAAAATGCTTTAAAAAAATCATTAAAAATATGAAAATATGAATTGAAAACTCAGAAAATTATTTTTGAAAACTCAAACCAAATAGAGTATTATTTGTAAATTTAAAAGTTTTGTAAAACTATGCACAAATAACTTAATACCTATTATGATTTTATAATATACATAAAATCAATTGATTTTCTCTTACTCCGCCCAAGATAAATTAGTTGTATTATGTTTAAAATGATTGATTTTATTTTTCAAAACATAAAATAAAAATAAAATTAACATACATTGTTAATATAATGGCAAACTTGCATTACCTTATTGGTGGGACACTACAAACCAAAATATACATTTAACCATCTTAAACTTTATTCTTTATTGAATTATTTATCCATTAAAATCATAAACAAAATATAGTATTAAATTTGATAGATTCTTGCAATCTAAGAAATTAAAGAAGCAATGAAAATAATTAAATTTTAATCTTAAATTACAAAACTAAAAAGAAAAACAAAACAATTGAAATCATGTATAGTCACTACAACGAAATGCACTTTTGGTGACTGAAAAAAAATTTAGTCGCCAAAAGTTGTGGAATTGGTGACCAAAAACTTTTTTAATCGCAAAAGTATAATATTTAGCTACTCATTGTTTTTTAGTCGGGATATATTGATTATTAACGACTAAAAAAAAATTAGTCACTAAAAATGACACAATTGGCGACTAAAAAAAATTTTTAGTCGCCAAATATTTAGTTTTAGCTACTAAAATTATTTAGTCGCTGATTAAAAAATAAAAAAATTACTTTTTATCTTTGGCAACTAAAAATTTAGTCACCAAAAATCTATTTTCAACGACTAAAAAAAATGTCAGTCGCCAAATAGTTAGTTTTGGCTACTAAAATGATTTAAGTCGCCTAATGAAAAATAAAAATTTAATTTTTATCTTTGGCGACTAATTGTATACTTTATCATTACTTATCCTTGTGTCCTTATATTTTCTGTATTAATTTCATTTGGTTTAACTTATTAAAAAAGCCCTCAATATAATTATGTTAAATTTGTAGATTTTTTTTTTTTATCTCAAAAAGGTCAGTATAATTTATTCTTTATTTTGTTTCACTTGTTTTCTTTTATATAGGAGTTTCTATCGTAAGATAATTTTATTAGGTAGATTGACATTTATAAGAGTTCATCTCCCCATTCTTGTGTTTTTCTCCTAATTCAATTCCCTTTAGGGAGAATTGAACTTATGATGTCTCCTTAGGATTAAACCTTTAGAAGAGTCATGCTTATATAAGGCCCATTTGGGAAACGATTTTTTTAGTAACTTTTTGACTAAAATGTGAGGTAAAAAAAAAAAAACAATAATGATATGCACACAAAGAACCAAATACAGAACC